>JAQFZW010000592.1:0-51263 GCA_034687055.1 Heteromurus nitidus | reverse complement strand
CTAGCAACATATTGCAAATACGTAAACCTTACGTTAGATCTACGCAGAATATGCATGTTATGGGCAAGTTGAAGATCGAAGTTGATACTATACGGGGGCAACATAATTCTTCAACAAAATATCTACATCAACTCATTTTCAACGGTGGCAACATTGATTCAATGTAGTCGCAACACTCGAATGTTGGCTGGGAAAGTGATACATTCCGAAAGCTTAGATAATTAACAACATTAAGACTTGCATCAAAACAATATCCGAATTCGCACACAGACATACACACACACACGCCCTGAAGTAACGCAGTGTAAGTACAACAAAATAATGTATGAGTACTTTGGTCGTTTCTATATCTTCTCAAGGTTTAGGTTAGGTAATACGATGGGACTCTATTGAACACAAACACTGCGGGTATGTTTTAAACATGTAGATGAAGACCTCGTTATCACAGATTTATTACCTCGCACCTGCAAAATTCTTAGGCTGTGGATGCATTGCTCTGTTATTTTATTTGTCGTTGGCTTCCACTTTTAGGCCGAAATCCAGTCCGTTCTGGAAGACCTTTTAAAATCGCAGAAATCCAGTCCTTCGTCTGATGCCACTCCAGGATTATATCTACTACCTGATTAACAGTAAGAACCTTTTTAAAGGTGCCTGACTCCCCAGGCTCAAAAAATTCTCCAATGGGAAGACGAGCACATGAAACCTTCCTGCTCTCTGCAAATTTATAGGTCAAATTTTTTGTCGTTGTTTCGTCCACCAATCCACCAATTACATATACTTTATGTGGTTCAAATCCATTATCCAGGGATATTACATTGCTCGCGTCAGGCGTGAGATACACAACCTCACCTTGTGGAAACAGTTCCAGCACAGCTTTCTCGTTTATGTCTAAAACGTAATTCGCAAACCCATCGTTTTGCTTACAGCATATATTGTACAACTCAGATTCTCTCGAAAAACTCGCTAAACATAAGTGAAGAGGAGATTCAGACGCACGGTTCGAAGAATAAACTCGTCTCAATTGTTGCGCAAACCTTGTTTGTTCTTTGAAAGTCATTTGATTCTGGTACTGGCAGTCGATCACAACTTTGCATCCGATTTCTTGAGCTTGCTTCAATTTTTCAGTTTCTGCTAATTTCTCATCATTTCCCCGTCTCTTTTTAAGGCCTTTAAGTTTCCTTGCTTCTCTCTCTTTGATCCGGTGTTGCTTCCGCTTGTCTATTACCTGCTCATGTCTCCGCAACTTCCTTAGTTTGTTTTTGGACAACGAGCTGTTGGTGTCAGTCGCCGGTGTTTCGTGAGTAGAAGGCACCGCTGGGGTCTCGTCTTCATCCCGATATCTTTCACTAGGCAACTCCATTCTCGTCACCTGAAATGCATAAAAGTGTGCATTTTACGCCTATACTCTCGCTGTCGTACCCTCATCACACCACAGAAGAGAGATATAGAGACTCTTCTTCTCATCTCAGGTCATAAGTCTATGATTGATCGATACTCATCGATACCGTCACAAATGCTTACAAGCATCAAGGATTATATGATCTCAAGGCAATACGAAGAAAATTTCCAAAACAAAGATTAAGATTAAACATTACTGGCATACTCACAAAAATCATTTAAAAAATTTTCGAAGAGGACTAATGGATCGAACAGTTTATTACAACTGGAACGCAGAGACGTGCTCCACGTTGTCTGAAGATTCTGCTCAAAGAACACCGCCGATTCTGACTTATAGAAGTTCTCGTGAGCGAAACAGTGTCAACGTTGTTTCCTCCAGGACTTCCAGGACCGGATTCACACAACGAAAGTCAACCGATTCCTTTCACATCAAAAATGTACCCAACCGCTCACAGCCAAACTTGCCTACACCTCCAGCGGCACAACATAACAATCCTAAGAAAGTATGTTTACTACACTCTGGCACGTTATTTCCTCGTTTATATACACACAAAATTAATGCATGCACATTTTAAAGTTATAATCTATAATATAAACTGGAAAAATTCACCAATGTATTTGACACTATTGGCACATGACATTATCACAAATCATTGAATCAGCTGCAGTATTTCACACTTTGCACACCATTCCTTAACATGTGCTCATATTGAAGTGGGAGAAACGTGGGACCTCCCCTCTCTAAAAACATGATATTCTCGCTATCTCGCTTCTCTCATACATTGCATTGCACATTGTATAATATAGTGCAGGACAGGGGAGCAGGCACATTCACTGCATATATGCGAGCGAACTGCTTTTTACACAATCTCAAAATCCCCTTTTGCACATTTCTCAGTTTGTTCTATCTTTTCCACTCTCAATCTCAATCTTCATTCATATAATATATGCCTGAATCTCTTTGGCGTTCACATGTTCACACTCGCGAAAATGAATAATAATTAAAAATGATTTTTTGCTTTTGATTACCCAATTTCATGACCGAATGCAGGGAGGTGGAGGAAGTCTCACCAGGAAAGTCCTTCACTCTGGAATATCTCGAGTGGCAATTCCATGCAATAAGGAGAGAGAGGAATTGGACCGCTATTATGGACACGTTCTAGTACTACATCTTCAATGTAGAAATATTGCAACGATGGTATGCCTGTATATGCGCTCAAAATTGTCAAGATCACACAATGGATTTTACTCAATTTTACTCAAAGAAATTTACTCCACGTCTTGTTGGAATTTTGGTAGACACCAGGAGCTCTGGACCCTTTTTATAATTTGAAGAATTTGTACTTGTACAAAAATAATGTTCGTAGAATTGAGGGATTGGAGCGGTTGGTTAATTTGGAACTGTTGGATTTGTCGAGGAATAATGTGGAGCGTATCGATAACCTTGAAAATTGCAAGTCTTTGAAAAAAGTGTAATTTTATACAATTAAATATTATTTAATACATGCTGAAATTAGTCTGCTTTACAACTTTGAATATTTTACACATTATCATGCTGTTGCGGTTGTTTTTCTGAAGGTATCTAGGCTTCAATGAGATTCAAGTGGTGGAGGGTTTAGAAGGTCTGATGGCCCTTGAAGAACTTCATTTAGATGATCAAGACATTCCACCGGGGCAGCCTATCATATTTTCTCCTGGCATTATGGCTTCAGTGGCAGTAAGAATGTCGGAATGAACTGCGACTATTGCGCCTTTAAAACTCTATAACGTATATTATGTGGAATTTATTAGGCTACAATTTTGGTTTTGGACCTGAGCTCAAATCAACTTCCGAATTTGCTGCAAATTGCCAGCCTCCCTGTCCTTGATACTTTGCTGGCAGCAGACAACCAATTTGCAGACTTGGATGAAACGCTTACTGTTTTGAGAACTTTGAGACAACTTCGAATCTTGAATTTAAAGGGGAATCCGATTGCATCAAGACCGGATTATAAATGCAAAGTTATAGGGATTGTGTACCGACTAGGTAGGATTTCTTCTTTATGCGGCCTGAAATCATTAGTCGTCACGAAGAGAATATGTAATATTGTAAGGCACATAATTTGTAAGTCTGAATGATTCGGTTACATTGGGGTTGTTCATCCTTATCTTGCAGAGATATTGGACGGGAAAGATATCAACGACACTACAAGAGCATGTCTGCAAAAACTCCGCATAATGAAGGAATACCGCGCTAGACAGAAAGAAGAAGCTGAACTCCTAAAACGAACTCAAAATGCTGAAGGCGGAACTGAAAATTTGATTCTTTTCCAAGCAGATTCACAAGGAGCCACGATTCCCGGCGAGTTTAATTTTTCAACGCCAACTCGTCTCTCACCTTCTCTCCACCTCCAACATCGCCCAAAAAATATCCCACCGGTCGAGCATTCCCAACATAAGTTTCCAATTGCACCCTTGCCATGTGCAAAATCCTCATCTACTCCCACTCCATCGGATACTGAAGAGTCTCGACCTAACACCTCCAACGAAGGAGCAACTTTGCAGCAAACTCCACAGTTTGCACTACCCGATGCAGTAATTGATAGCACCTCATATGAATCACGAGCTCGTAACCTCCCAACCTTATCCTATGATTCGACCATCCACATGGATCTTGGCGGAGGAGGTGATCAAATGTCAGACATGGCGAAAATCATTTTCCGACTCTCAAACTTGGATAACAGTACCGACACCGATAAAGATGTCGCAAGAGCACCGATGGCATATTCCAGTTACTGGGACCCACCCGGCTCCTCAATGACCAGGGAATGCCGTCCCCTCTCCCCGCTAGAAGGTGTAGACATGATTGTTCCTAACTATTCTGCAAGTGCTCCGGAACTAGGTTCCAAATCTTTGGAGGAGACATCCAGGAGTTTAAAACCTAGTGGCATGAGTGGAAGGCCCAAACCGGCGACAATTGGTGGGCGACGCAGTTCTAATGTGAATGACACCCCAAAGACTAGCCAGTCTTTGGAGCTCACGGTTACAAATGCAGCAGCAGAGAATTTGTACACTCCATATTACTATGGGCGGACATTGTCACCTCTCATGGAGATGCCTACTCCAGATTCTGCCACTGCCAGAGATGATAACTAAAACACTATACTGATTAACTGATTGCCTGCTTCGAGCATGTAGTAGCTGTAAAAATAAATGTCGCTTCTCGTTCTCATTCTAATCATATCAAACGAATGCTATGTCGTATGCATTTTTTGGAACATTTGGGGCAAGGTTATCATACAACAACTTGGTAGATGCATGTGCAGGGGCCATCTGGTAGTACATTTGTGAAGCCACGTGGGAACAGTGTTGCGGAAGCTTTGAGTTTATCTCTCCGGCGTGCTTTAACAATATGCTTTCGACGGCATAAGTACATTTCATTCGTGAGCTTGTGCATATGCCCAAGGATAATAGTATCTCTTTACGCAGGCATACTTCCTTCTCACACCATTCATTCGCATAAGAATTGGATGGAGGAGTGAACAATTCTGTAACTGTCGTGTTTTAAAGTTTTTACAAATTAGCTTTTCAGGGACTAGAGACACCATCAACCATGGCGGATCAAGTAAGTAATATTTTTAAAAAAATTAATGTGAAAAATAATCAACTTATTTTATGGTCAAAGTTCACAATTTTAATAAACACGAGCTGCACTATCAACTATTGACTATACATTATATGTTTTGGAACTGAAGCTCATAATGAATTGATTATTCTAAAATGGTAGAAGAAACACGTAATAATATGTGTAATTATTGAAGTCAAATGTGTGTTAATGATGATAACAACGACGGTCTTCAGATAAATAATGATCTGAGAAATCTTATGTGGCAAAATTGCCACCTGATCGACACACTATCGACTATATTCAATAATTCAATATTTGACAGAAAATTATGGAACACGAATAATTTTCCATGTTTAGTGCTAGATTAATGATTAGTTAGAAATAGAATACTAAAGTTGAAATTCGGTTATCAGTTATAAACTTGAAAATGTAATTTGTTGGAAGGCGGAGAGAGCGTTTCAAAAGCAACCTACGGTTTTTCTGAACCGTAAGAAAGGTACGGGAACTTCCCGAAAGTATCGTCTGGGTCCAAAATCCAAGATTCCACGGTACATGAGAACTGTTGGACTTGGTTTCAAGACGCCACAATACGTAAATACACTTTGCTAATTATTGTGTCTTTTGTTTTATTTTTCGGTTTCCCCTTTATCTCCCTGATTGGATTGGATTTGGATTTTTGCACTGGATGCTTGTTTTGGATATATATCACGTTGTTGTGGATTGATTTATTTTGCTGATTTTGTGCATGACGAACCTTGTGTTTGCTGTATTTTTATCCCCAAAATTATTTGAAATGAATAATTAACGTAAAAAGCAAAATGAAAGGGCGTTTATGAAGCAACCTACTGTTTTTCTTAACCGAAAAATACAGTCTAAGAAATCCCTCAGATATGTGAGGTCTGTAGGATTGGGGTTTAAAACTCCCCGTGAGGTATAAGTTGTTTTTATTTTTGCTTGACACATAATCCAGCTTTTAATTTAATGTTACTTGATAACTCTCCGTTTTGTGCTTTGTTTTAATTCTCAGCTGTTGAAGCAATGCTTATAGGATGACGTTTTGAAATATTTTATGATTTGTGATTACAACTCATTGCAATCGAATCTGCTGATAAGCATTGCTTCCGAGAATTGTTACTTTTTTGCAATGCCTCATATTTTTAAGGGATAAGTAACTTACGTTTTTTGTTGAATTAAGGCCATCGAAGGGTCCTACATTGACAAGAAATGCCCATTCACTGGAAACGTTTCAATTCGTGGTCGCATTCTCACTGGGGTAGTAACAAAGATGAAGATGCAACGGACTATTATCATCCGTCGTGACTACCTGCATTATATTAAAAAATACAATCGGTTTGAGAAGAGACACAGGAACATGGCTGTACATCTTTCGCCGTGCTTCAGGTATGCAATGAACATTTGGTATTTTAATTTTCTTGTTAAAGATGTATGTTGCAATGAAGGTCGAAATTTCATACCGAGCACAATTTATTCTTGTGTTACAGAGACGTTCAACTGAACGACATCGTCACCATCGGAGAGTGCAGGCCCCTGTCAAAAACAGTGCGTTTTAACGTACTCAAAGTTTCAAAGGGGCCAGGATCCAAGAAAAGCTTCAAGAAATTTTAATTTGTGTGTGGATCCCGTCGAATTTGTAATAAAATAAAAACTTTGAACTACATTAATTGCATTCCATGTAATTTTTTGAGTACTCTTTCACGTGGGCTTCTAGAGAAATTTTCAATTCATTGGCTCTGGCTCGTATAGACATAATATGGCTTTATATTGTGCATCATTATGATTTATATCGAAGATTGCAAGAGGTTAGGTTCATGGATGTTGATATATTAACTCGTAGTTAGATAAAACAAGACATGCGCTATACAAATAGTTTTACATTTATGTAATGGAAATTGTTCCACGAAATCTGCAGTAAAATTTACAAACTTGCACTGCAAAATGTAAAAAGCAATCTGAAGGTAAATTTGAATTCGGCATATTCAAATTACATTTTCAGTAATATTCACATACCAAAATGAATGGAATAGATTGCATTACTAGATCTTACCAACCTAAGCTTGCTTGTATATGTGTATGCAGTAGTATGCAACTTGACCATGTTCGCAATATCATATCACACCGTTTTTCCGTATGCATTTCATTACAACTGATGGACAATATGATTTTTACGATATTTGTTAGTTTAGCGTGTGCTTATGTAGTGGTTGAATATTCTACTATCAAAGGATGAGATTGAAACTTCAAAATATTTTATTTTATCACTAGTTTGCTAAACAAGGGATATATTTTCATGACATTCATTCATTGCATTTCCATTCCATTTCCATACAATAAGGTCTAATGAGTAAATGAATATAAGTATAATCTGTTTCAAGCTGACGACTACATCCACTCGACTTGTCGCCGTCGTTGCACGTAGACATGCAGGTCGATAGTCGGACGGAGCAATTCGGGGTTCCGAGTTCCGACCGACACATTGATGCTGCTTTTAGCTTTAGTTTAGCATGCTCAGATTAGACAAGACCTCTTCAATCTGTCCTTCCAAAATTCTGCGAAGTTCTGGGATACATAAATACGGCACATCTCCCAACGATTTTTCACACTTTCCACAGATAGAACAGCACGTGTAGTTGTCGACTCCGAGTCCGATATTTCTACGTTTTCAGCTCTGACATTATTGTGACATTGAATCGTCGCGAACTTCGCAAAATAAAATCACCTACAAAATGGAATCTTCGGTCCAATTCGAAAACGGACAAAAAATACCCATTATCGGCTATGGCATGTGGCAGTGTGACACTCCAAAAGAGTTGGAGGACGGTTTGGAAGTAGCATTGGAAGCTGGCTATAGACATTTTGACACCGCGTATGGATACCAAAACGAAGACGTCTTTGGGCGAGTTCTGAAACGTTGGTTTGACTCTGGAAAAGTAAAACGGGAAGATCTTTTCATTGTGACGAAGGTACCCCCTCAAGGAAATCATCACAACCGGATTACCGATTTCCTACAACAATCCTTGGACAAATTACAGCTCAGCTATGTTGATCTCTTTCTTGTCCACAATCCTGCAAGTTTGGAGGTGGACGCGGACGGGAAAGGAGCAAAGAAAGGTGCAGATGGGAAAACCATTCCAGATTTGACAACCTCTTTGGAAGATGTTTGGAAAGCAATGGAGGCTCAAGTAGATGCCGGCAAAACTAAAGCTATTGGTCTTTCAAACTACGTGATTCCCCAAGTTGAGCGGATAGCGAAGGCTGCAAGGATAAAGCCGGCTAATGTCCAGGTTTGTCTCCTACTCATCATTTGATAACCCTCGTCTGAAGTGTCTGTGAATGACGCACGTGCTCGTCGTCGTGTGCGTTCTCATTTGCAACTCTTCTCATTTAACACCACAAAAATCATTGACATTTGCTCTGCATCGCCAATATTAATATATCGACTCTTCGGATTCCTTGATAATACAACTCAGCTCATATCAGAATACTCGTTTTGATTGAATTCACAGGTGGAATTAAATGCGTATTATCCCAAAAAGCAGTTGCGTGAAGTATGCAAGAAGTACGGAATTAGCGTGTGTGCATTTGCAGTCTTCGGCTCTCCAGGACGAAAACAATATTATGTAAACCCTGAAAACTCTCATTTGTAAGTCTTCCATTAAACCATTATTCTATTGCATTCCTACACATAGAAGTGTCATTATAAGGCAAGACGTAATGATCCTTATCGTGTATTTATTTAATGATTTTCCAATATATGATTTCTAATGTTTGAAGACGAGTGAAAATTCCAGCCTTGTTGGATAACGCAATCGTGACTGAAGTTGCAAAGAAACATGGAAAGACTACTGCACAAATTCTCCTCCGTTTCTTGGCACAGCAGGGCGTTATCGTTTTGGCTAAAAGCGTGACTGCTGCTCGTGTTAAATCTAATTTTGAGGTAAAATGTTTTGTAAATGTTGTATGCATCGCGGTCTCCAAAACTCCAAACTTGCCATCAATGCCAGCAAGTATGATAAGGAACATTATTGATAACATTGCCGTTTTTATAAAATGAATCAGATTTTCGACTTTGAGCTGGATGCGGATGACATGAAGAAAATGGAATCGTTAGACAGTGGGAAAGAAGGAAGTTGGGCTTTTGATTGGAAAAATGGCTTCCCAGGGTAAGAAATTACTTATAGAAAGAAATTCATGGAATGTTCTGATAATATTATTTGGAAATGCTGTTACCAGCATCAGTTTTTTGTGTGGGTCTTGGGTCTATATTATTTTCTGGTATGCATTCTTTATACAGAATCGAAAAGCATCCAGAGTTTCTCCTTACCGAAGACGACTAACGGATCAAGAAATCAGCAAACAATGCAATCATTTTAATTCAATTTTTCATGTTGATAAATGTAACATGTAACAACAAATACCATGATAAAGTTTCTTTACTTGTTATACTTATCCTCTTATCAGCCTAACCTTTTCTTGCAATTACTGATATCGATATCTGATGTGATATGATACACATAATATTTTTCAAAGTGTTTAGCTCCCTATCTAATCGTAAATATGTATCCAACTTTGCCGGATTGTATGCTCTTCATTTCGGGGTTGGGTTCTAATTGTCCAATTTCAATATGAAAAGAGGAATATAATCTCTTCCTGCGCCCAAGCCAAGCCTAGGAAGAACAATGAATGACTCTGAGGAGCCGGAGTTAATTTACAATCCCTTTCAAACTATGGCAAGTCAATGCTTTTACTCTTACACAACTGCATGTGGCATCAGTGCACATCCTGATTGCTCCTTTTTATTGGTATCGGACGCATTATTAGGTGCATATCATAAAATACCATTTTATAAGCTCATCCCATCGCATTGTTAAAATATTTCATTTTCTTGTCATCAAGAAAAGAGACTAATATTTCCACTTTCTGGAATTATGCCCCTCATATTCCGTTTTTTAGTATCGTGCTGGTGCTATCTTATTCATCGGAATATTGGAAAGTAAGCTAACTACCGCTACCAAATTATTAGCCACGACTCACGAAAAATTCCCCATCCGTCAGACATTAAACTTTCTCCCTCCAACTTCCAGTTGCAAACCAAGAAAGACAAGGACCGCCGAAGTGAAGTCTAGTCTAAAAGTACAAAAGCCTTTAAAAATATTTCTCTTATGCATTTTTATGCGAGAGGAAAGAAGAGGGCTTTCATCCTTTATGCGTATGCATAAGCCAGTATCCACATATTTTTCATATCCCAAAATTCCTGGAGCAAAGAACGTTCATCGCATCGCATATGCAGCAGAGTATTACAGAGCTTAGGATTAGGATCTTCGGAAGTTGATGTGAGTGAGTGAGGTTGAGGTGAGTGCATTTACTCGTCAAAAGCTTGATTGGATGCTTGGGGAAGGTTGCCAGAGATGAGCGCTTGATTCGCCCATCGGCATGAACACAAACCCAGAGATTGGCTGACTGGTTCAACTTGTCCCGCTGGACCCCGCTAAAGTGGTCCCATGTATTTGCGCCTTTACTTTCCCACATAAACACAGAGAAATACACTTGACGTGGAGCTACATTTGGTGGTCTTTACTCCAAGTCTTGTTTGTATTACTTTTTTTTAGAAAGGTGCTTTTACTTCTCTGGACTGGACCTCCGAGTGAGCTCTCTTTTGCCACCGTTTCCAGATCCACACACTTCTTTCATATGGGAAAGGAGTGGAATTAAAAATAAATAAATAAGCCAAGTTTGGAAGTCCAAGTCCAGGATGGAACCCTCTCAACCGCCGTCCTCAGCCGTGCTCTTAAATCCTCTTGCTCAACGAACAACGGTAACGACTGGGTTTGTAAGTTTACTAAATCCGAAGGATGGCAGTTGTCCAGTGACGCGAGGAAGGAGGATTCAGATCAGTCAACTGGAGGCGCATAAGAGGCCAGCGGGAGATGATGGGGGTCCTGGAAGGAAGAAAAGGTGTGAATCATATATAAGGCGTTCATTGCTCGTAAAATGAAAAATCACAATCTTCCGTATGATGTATGAATGAAGTACGATTTAATTTTTTTCTGGATGAAATTAAGGTGGTCGTTCCATTCCTCAAATCAGATCAACCAGCTATTCGAAGAAGACGGAGCAATGAAACCAGTTATATCGCCCAAAAGACGAAAATCAGGTAGTGGTTCAACATTTACCAGAAGCACTTCTGAGCTATGTAAAATTGGTGGAGAAACTCAGTATTCCGAACGTCGGAATTACATGGATGCCTCCCTAAGTTCGAAGCGCGTCCTCAGCAATCATCAACAGCTACCTCAACACAGGAATCATAGTAAAATTGTTCCAATTCCCATTAAAGGCGATAGTCATGCGTCAAGTTCGAGAACCCGACAACGAATTATGGAGGAGTACGCTACGTTTACAGAACCTCCTTCTCCGAGTATTCATCTCTTTAGACTTCGAAAACCCTCAAAGTACTGTCGTGACCCACCTGCACCGGATTATATGTCAACAATGCCGGACGAGATAGTAAGTTCAAGTTAAATTTACTGCGAACTTTGCACATGCACATATCGAAAAGGTTTTAAAATGAAACCTTGGTTGATTTTGATTGTAGTTACTTCGCATCTTCAAATATTTGCCAAAAGCCTCGTTAGCTAATCTGGGTCGTACGTGTCAACGTTTTTCTGGGCTAATTGAGGATGAAACTTTATGGAAACGTTTGTGTGTTATGGGGAGAATGTTAAGTCCACTGCACCTTCTAATTATCATGACGAGAAAACCAGTGTATCTACGTATGTCCCGTGCCGAAGTAAGGATCTTTTTGTTATTGCGAAATATATAGTTATTTATTTAAGTTATTCAAGATTTTCTAACATGCACATGCCTGTAACAATTTCGAATTAGATTCCTGACCCTGAGATTCTTCCTGATGACTTATCAAAACTTATTTCAACTTCTCAATTGCGCTATTTGGATTTGTCAGGGGCTTCGTTGTCCACGCATACCTTGTCGCTTATAATGAAACTTTCGCCTAAACTAGTAAAGCTAAGTTTGGAACATCTCACGGTTACTGAACAAGTTATCGACTCAATGACTTTCGGGCCAACATTAGTAGCCCTAAACCTCACCATGTGCTACGAGTTGAATGCAAAAGCATTTATAAGATTCCTATCTACATGCCAGTCGTAAGTTTCAGAAAATAAAAAGGCTTGATTTCTGAAAAAAAATGGTATAAAACGCATTGAAAATATTCATTCAATATGGACAATAACGAACTTTCTACGTAGGCTTCAAGAACTCAACATAAGCTGTATTAAATGTGACTGGTCCATGGAAGACTTGACGGATGTCGTGAGTGCCCTACCTGGAACGCTACAGCAGTTGAATGTTTCCGGTTTCCGAACAACGCTTAATGATAGTCGTAAGTTTTCGCTTGATTGTTTGCACATGTAATAATTAACAGTATTTTACCATTACATATTTTTGGCTTCACAGATCTGTCGATAATTGTAAGTCGCTGCCCGAAGCTTCTCGAATTGGACTTATCTGATTCGCAGGAAATTCAATCAAAATCAATCCAACATATCACGAAATTAAAGCATATACAGCATCTTGGTTTAAGCCGATGTTATGGGATCGAACCTCCCGTATACTCATTCCTTTCAGGGAATAAATATTTAAAGTACTTAGATATTTTTTCAGTTTTTAAAGAAAATTCATTAAGACAGTTAAATGCTACTCTTCCAGGCATTGAAATAAATAAGTTTCCATTCTCTGCGATTGGTCGACCAACAGTTGGTAATAAGAGAAGCTCTATTTGGTTACAAAGGGTTAGGGATTGACATTGTGTTATAATTTCAATGCCCGAAGAGTTTGTCAGAAGTTTAAAAAGACTTCTCGAAAAAATTTCCATATAATTTTTTGAAATATTTTCAGGGTGATATTTTATAAGCTGAAGTCTGACATCATTTTCGAACGTGTGAAGTGATAAGCAAACTTTATTGACAACGGATAAAAGAAACTAACAACGTGTGTATTTAAACAGATTTTAATTTTATGGAAGAGAATATTTCATTGAGGGAAGTTAATAATTATAATTATAGCAATAAGAATGATTTTGTTAGGATTTTGTAATGCTTGCGTAACAGTTTGCCTACTTTATGAAAGAATTTCCTTCTGATTAAATCGTGGGATGTATACATCACAGCCATCTCCTTTAAATCAATAGTGTGGGGATTTATTTTTTATTACGTACATTCATAAATGACAAGAGGTTAAAAGACATTTTCTTCGGATACTTGAAAACTAATTCACCAGACAGCTATGCTCGAGTTGTTTGTGCTATGACGTTTGACATGACATTGACGCAAATCCACTTTACAAGATTGATTAGTTTTCTTAAACTGGAAGCATTAAAAGACATTACTTCACTTGGAGAGGGAGAGGGAGTGACAGAGGGCCTTTAATATGTCCATGGAGTAGTCAAAGAATATCAATTTCCTCAAGGCTTTAAAGCCTTCTCCTTGAAACGTCTAATTTATACACGTTATAAATATGTGCTATTATGGGAAGGACAAATTTCAGGCGTATAAATTCATACTGTGTACAAGTAGGCGTACTCTTACTCCCAATATTAAAGCTATCGCTCAAATTTATGCCTTTGATAGCCGCGTGCGTTTTCTTTGCAAAACATCCGTGCAACTAATCGCACTAAACCAGTTCATTGTCAAAGTAGTAAATGTACAAACTTTAAGTACGTTCTGGATGTTTCTTCAAAGTGACTCAAAATGCTACTGTCGGTGCTAATTATCATATCTGGGATTTCATTAATGGGCTACGCTAGCTTTACTTTGCCACACAATCTTGCTACTCCCCCGACGCTTTACAGTTGGTCTGGTACACCTGAACCTGCGCTGTATCAACCAGATGAAAACATTTCACTGGTGACATGGAATTCCAATAAAAGATACGCATCTGCGGAGACGGTTTTTATACAACTGATACCGTTTTGTACCATGTACTTCTTTGGAAACCCTTCGGATACCCCTTTGTTCTCCAGGTTTCTTGAAATGTGTGCCCTAACTGAGGGGCTAAACTGTGTCACATTGTTAACATCGTCAGACATTATTAAAAACTATACATATGGCTACGGGGGTGGATATTTTCGAATACAAAACATTTCCAATGCTAACGAGTACATTGGGAAACTTTCAGCGAAATATTCTTCTAACTGCATCACTGTACTCCCACTTGTGGATTACTTTGAACCCAATGTGAAAGCAGCTTTGGCACAGTATCTTAGTGTTGCTGGAACTGGAAGGTTTTCTCCAGACTTTATGTTTATTTCCTTGCAGGAAGATCCTGAAAATCCCATGATTTTGAGTTCTCCAGATAGTCGACAAGCGTACATCATTTCACAAAAACCATCTAAGGTATTCTTTGTTAATGAATTTGATGAGAATAAATTGTTCATGTTTTGTCAACCATGTGGCTACAAAGTTATGAAGGATGACGATAGAATTGCGCTGGAGCCCATCGGAGGGGGAGGTTTTGGACAAGGTGGGTATGGCGGTGGCAGCAGTAGCTCTGTTGTCGAAGGAAGCCCTGTCAGTTTCAGAAGGGGATTTGTGATAGACGTACTATCACATTTGGGAGACATCGCAAATTTGCAGATTGTCAAAATTGAAAAATTGTGGAGGCAGCTTCACAGCAGTCTTGAGCGGATGAGCATTGAGTCAACGAGGAGGAATCAGGAATATAATCAGTCCGTAAATGGTCTGACCAAAGTATGCGGACAAGTATCTGCAGAAATGTTAGAATATTTGGAACGAATTGGAACATGGGACTACTCATATTATGAGCACCCGTTACGCAAGCGGGATCTGCAGGAAAGGTGCTTGTACAAGACAATCCTTGAAAAGCACAATTTTTCTGGAGTACGATTTGTAGAAAAGAGAAATCCTTATGAATACGTATACTTCGACACTCCGCTATATCGACAGTTTAAGCCGACTATAGATCGTTATTACCATTCATATTCATATTACTACAGTTTTGCAAATAATGTCACAGGAAGCGTTTATTTTCCAGAGGGATCAAGAATGCAAGGGGTCCAATCCTCTATTTTTGTCAGCAGGAAATTCATAACCAAAGAGTTTGATATTGTTGCACTGGTTCGACCATTTTCGCTGATGGTCTGGGTCCTCTTGTCTATCTCAATCTTAACTCTAATCATTCTTGTGAAGTTAGTGAGACCTTCATGTCAAAGTCAAGGGCTATATGTCATAATGATTATGTTGGAGCAAGAAGTCGCTTTCAAAGCATGGAAAAACAGGAAAGCTAGATTAATTCTTTTGGGGTGGATGCTTGCAACAATTCAGCTACGGCTAACTTACACAGGGTCCATGTACTCTTTTCTCACTGCAGAAAAGCAGCCGTCTATACCACAAACGCTAGATGAAATTATGGACAGGCATATGAAAAAGTTCGAGATTCTCGTGTCATACGAAGAGTCTTCTGAACTCTCCGGTGGCTTCGAGTCAAGGTTGAAAACTTTGCCTAAAAATGACAGTGAAATCAAGTACATCTCGAGTATCATGCGAGCAATGATTCCTTTGTACGAGGACGACATACAAAAGCTGTGGGAGAATGGGAGTGAATGTGGGAGTGAGGAGGAACGTTTTGGTAGATTTGTTTTCCTCTCGTATAGTCACCCCAGCAAGATCTCGTTCAGTTCTGACTCACAGTCTCCCAAGACCTGGGAATTTCATGTTCCTTATGAAACTATTCTGAGAGAAAGTGCAAAGTACATCAATATTAGGCAGGAAAGTCCGTCAATTTTGCCGAATGTTTGGGTGTTTCAGACAAAGAACGATTTCTTCTCTGCCTATTTTAGGAGAGACTTTGGGGCTCTGATTCAAGCAGGGTTGTACGCAAGATGGGAGCATCTTATGAACATGCATATTGACAACCACTACATCCAGAAGTTGAACTTGAATCGAAAACCGTGTAGTTCATCAGAAAGTTCATCGTTCATTAAGTTTAGGAAACTTGATAATTATTCTCTAAGGGTCATTTGGACGTTATATTGCGCATGCATATTGATTAGTACGTTAGGTTACTTTAGAGAAATTATTCGCTTGGATATTCCAAAGAGAAATGTTCCAAGAACAAAATACATTCATTCAGTGTATATGCCATAACGCAAGTTACACAATTATTTACATACTTGAGTACAGGCAAGAAAGCAATTTTGGTTTTTCGTCAGTCTTCGATCAGTCATTAGAGTAATATCTAATCTATATAATGTAAAAGACGTGCATAATGTATGTTTAATCAATGTCAGTTTTTTCGCTGGTCGTGAGTGTCAATGTCACGATGCTGACCTTCACTTTGACCAATTGAAGACACACCAATCAGTAAAGTAATATCGTACATAAGTATAAGTCACTTCAAGCTAGTACCGTAAGATCCTACAAGCTTTGCGATGATATAGTCTAAAGTCTAAAGCATTACACTAAAATAAAAATAAAAATGTCGTTTTGGAATGTATGTCTCACTCCAAGTTACTTCACTGTCCAAGGAAGGCATTCTTATCATCCTTTAAGCATTTTGTGTAAATATTCCTTCCTAACACGATTTGAATCATGCAGTCAAATAATATTAATGTAATGATAGGAAGTAGAAGTACATCCAAACTTCTTACATAATATTTGCACAGTTATTATGCAAAGTTCCGTCTGACTAAATGAAAAAGTAGTTGACAATTTGACATTGGGAATTGAATTTGGAATATGCTCACATTTTAAGTTGTACCTTGCGTCCTTATAGTACAATTTGGTTCGCATTTCAACGTCCACATCAGACAAAGAATAAGTTGCAGGGAAAGTAGTCAACCCCTCAAACTTTCACCGTACACAAATATATATAACCAAACCAAAATAGAGTAAAGGCTGCGATTTTATACTGCTTACCTGTCGCAAAATAGTATTTCACAATAATCAATTAAAATTTATAAGACAGTTAACTTTGAAAATCGAATTGATTATTTACCTTGTGACCACAATATGAGCTCTCCATGTATATTGCTCCTTTCATTCATTCTTTTCTCGTCCGTTTTAATTCAGCCCAATATGGGATTCTTTGGTTTTCTCCGCGTGTGGGACGGTCTCTTCAATAAAACGAACAGCACTTCTCTGAAATCGTTTACCAGTCACAGCAACTTCGTCAAAAAGGTGTCTATTTTAAAAGAGCTGAAATCCTTGAGAACCACTAAATTTCACGCATCAGACAAAATTCTCAGGCAATTGATCCCGCAATGTACGTTATATTTCTACGGGAGGACTGAAAGCTTCTTCTTACGGGCTTATGAACTTTGCATCTCAGACAGTAGCAACTGTGTCATAATTACTTCGAACGATTCAATTCAAGATGACTGGACAAATTTCAATTTAAATCATGGTCAATCCGATGCTTACTATCGAGTTCTGCGAAAGTCTCTGAACCCACTTCCAAACTGTCTAGTTCTCTTACGACTTTCTCCGACTTCTCGGAAAGGGAAAAATAATGACTATTTACCCATAAAATACAATGGACGCATCACTCCTGATTTCATCTTCATTCACGATGATTGCAATGGCTCGTCCTGTGAACTCAAGTCAAAACTTGAAGATACAGGCGCTTCCATCATATTGGTTGTAGGTAAAAATGTTAAAAACGTGCAGCTCTACTATCACGCAGATATCTTGCATGCCTACAAAGATATTTCATATGAGATAAAGGGTATGCGAGATTCAATGGTGATAGAATTCCTCAAAACGTTGTGGAAAGATCTCCGTTCAAGAGCTGGGGTATACACTAGCAGTTCTGCTCACCAAAAATGGCGGAGCAGTCGTGGACAGAAGGAGATGAGAGGTCTTCCTAAAGGCTATAAGGAACCGAAGTATTTTCAAATTTGTGACACGCCGATTGTCAACAGGTTTAAGATGATGACTAAAAAAGTTGTCGGTCAGAGAATCTGGGATCCGCAGGAGGAATGCTTGTTTGAAACGATCCTCAACAAATATAACTTTTCCGAAAATTATGCTACTTCATGGCCAATCACACTGGAATTTCATCTTGCAATGGGAGGTATCAATACCAAAGTCGGTCCAGGGAAAGAGGGTCGATATTTTGTACCTTCTACAGGGCGCTTTCAAGGATTTCAATTCGTAGTTTTCGTTGACCGAAGATCCATCAAATCAGAGTTTGACATGGCTTCCCTGCTGAAACCATTGCCTCTGTTTGCTTGGTTATCACTTCTGATGCTCTTTGTTCTTGTCACTTCATTTCTACGAATCTTTGCCCGCTCCTTTCATCTATTCTGGCTATTTTCAGTTTTACTAGAACAAGGCGAGCTGAAACACAAGTTTCTTAAATCGTCTCGAATCTGGTTTCTAATATTTATTTGGCTCTGGTTGGCGGGTTCTTTCATTCTGAGGAATTGCTACTCTGCCAACATGTTCTCCTCCATAACTGCGGAAGTAATACCAAAAACTGTGGATCAGATTCAAGATCTTGTCAAGGAAGAAAATAATCGGAAGTATTCAGTCATCCTGAACTTCAACGAAGCTCAATTTCTATTCTTCGATGACAGGGATAAGAATGGAATGCATGGAAGAAAGCATGACGATAAAACCATGTTCATACAAGAATTATGGAAGCATACCCGCCTCATGGATTATAATCAATTAGTGGAGACACTCAAAGCCCAGAACAAAAGCAAATCCTGGTTTGCTTCATCACCTTCAGAATCTTCGTCAAAGAAGATGCATCCGAGAATTGCTTTGCTTTACTATACTCATCCTTACAAGCTGAACTTTGAACCTCCAAAAATGCATGACAAGGACGAGGAGAAGCACCTTTGGTATCCTCCTATTCCGTATGATACTACATTTCTCACATTTGGACGCTACATGATAACGACAAGTTCGAAAAGTCCTATACTACCCACCTTGTCGCTGTTTCACGGAAAGCGGAATTTCTTCACGGATATGTTTGTTCGCGACTTGGAGTCATTGGTGGAGACGGGAATTTATGCCGGGTGGGAAACACGCGTTTGTAGAAAGGCCGAGATAAAGTTTCTGCAAGATTTGAGCGATTCCCTGGAGCTTACTCAGCGAATGAATTTTGCTGCAGCTGCCTGCCAGGATTTCGCAGAGAAGATGAAACTGAAAGTAACATACCGACCGGCAGATAATAGATCTATTAGGGTGATATGGGCATTGTTTTTCGGATGCATTGCTGTCGCCTTTCTTGGCTACTTGAGAGAAATTGTCAGGTTCGATATTCCTGGCCGCATGAACAAATGCAAATACTGTTGTAATGAGGGCAAGTATAAAAATGAGTAGCTGAAATTAAGTTTACCTCTGTAATCACATGTTAAGTTAGAGAATAATTAGTAAATTGCAATGAAATATGTGTGATGCATTAGTATAATATCTGCAATCAAAGTGAATGTAATTAAGTAATAAGTTCTACTAAATGTAAGTAAATTTAGAATTGCAAAATTTTAAACAAAAAGCAAATCATTCGATAAACGCTGCTCCGATTCTAACCATTCACGCAGAACTACGAACACCTTAATACAGTGAAATCCTGTATATTTTATGCAGAATTTGAAATATCAATGAGCATTGGGCATAACACGTTGTATATCAGAAGTGTGAGCTAGCTGAATCTTTTGCAGCATAACGTACAACCGATAATAAAACTTGAAAAAGCTAAGATTAAGAATGTCTCTGAAGACACCCGCTTGTTTGTCTGTTACATTATATCAGAAATGCGGAAGTTTTCGTTGGCATTGACTAAATATTTTTCCAGTAGGAAACAAGCCGGCAAGATTAGAGTAGAGGTTGACTATCAACACAACATCACTTTGCACGAAACCGTTACTTCCTGGTTGTTTGTAGTTGCACATCGTGGGAATACACAAAAGGCTTGTGCTATTCGCTCCCGTACGTGTCAAAGAAAATCCCTTCTATTTTTTCTCTGTTCATGACTAACTCAGAAGTATAGAATCACATAACTTCTGGTAAGAACTCGTAACATATAATCATAATATTACGTACTGTATGTATGTATTTGTAGGTACATATTATGTCAAATTGAGGTTTAAAAAATAAAAGCTAGCATGTATAATGTAGACAGATGATTGTATTCATCTACTTGACTGAATTGGATCATCCGTTGAAAATTTGCTTATGATCATAAACATGTGCTAAATTAAATCCAGAAGATCCATACGACGAAGGAACTCGTGTTTCGTGATTGTTAAACCAATTTATATAGAGAACTTCTTTGCTCCATATATCCCTTTTTTCATTTGTTTGCTGGGTGACTGACTGAATCCCAGAGAAGCCAAAGTGGCAAAGCCAAGTCAGCCTACTCGTTTTTTATCTTGCTTCAATGCACGTGTTTTATTCGGATCATTTACGCGAGGATTATGGTTGCTGTGTTGTAGAGTCTCTTCACTCCTCACTGACTGACGTAGGCATATGAATTGTAACTTTTTATATAGTGCATGTTATATTCACTTGGTACACATATTACACTCATACAAGCATGTTCTAAAAAATTTATAAGAAACTCTGTTCAAGCGGAAGGATTTACTTTGCAGAAGAATCAGGGACTTTTTTTTGTTAAGAGAGATATTTTGGTATTTTAAAAGGTAGAGAGAGATCACTTAACGCGTACAATGTGCTGAAACTAAAACTTATTCACAGAGTGAAGCGAATCAAGCCCAGTAAAAGTGATGAACATAGAAAACATGGGTTTACAACTGAAACAGAGAACGTCCACATTCTGACATTCTATGCTTTAACTCACTCCAAGTCTCCAAATGTAGAATACGCAGTGTAACCATGCCCTGTACACATGTGTACATCAATCCGTGGTTGGAAAAGTTAGCTGCTTCGCTTGCTTTTTCTTCACTTTCTCCAGCATAATTTTGTGCAGTCTTCTGCTGACTCTCTTCCACTCAAGAACCCGCCCCAGAAGTTCATGAGGTTTCCCTTTTTACTTTGCTCTCCGGTGATTTCTCCGCAGTGAGAAAGCAACTGGGGCACGCGAGTGTTTACGTCTTCGATTAGTTGCCTGTTGGACTAGAAATCGTTACAAGCAAGGACCTCTGATGTTTACTCCACAACAGCAGGTTTTTGAAGCATTGACAGACAATTAAATAATTTTTCGCTAAAAGAATAGGTAGAGTTTTCTAAATAAATAAGGATTTTATCCGGTGATTTTGATCGGTGAACTATTGTCTTGATATCTATTTAAATCTATTACAAGTTAGCAAATGCTTTAATGGTTCCGAGTAATCTTTTTCCTTATAGTTAAACAATATTTGTGTGCAATGCAAATATAAGTATCTGCACATTATAAATACTCATAATACGTGTTTGCATTAGACTCATCAGGTCTAGATCAGGTTAACTGCTTAATCACACATCCCAACTTTCAAAGGTAAGTACAAAAGTACTCAGTGAACTTTCTAGTTGTAATTCCATTTGTTATTCGTTTGTTAAGTTTCATGTTTGGCTCACGGAATCATGAATCAGATCCTCGTGATTGTGGTATGGTTAAAACCTGCCGTCGTGTTGTGACAAAGCCTCATGCGAAATCGTTCAACAAAGCACATTATTGTCCCGTAATAATACCAATAGATTCTATATCTATTCTAAAACCATGATGGATTTTTTCTTTCGCATATGTGTTGTTATGTGTATGTAGTAGTCGCATTGCTTTCATCCGTCGTCGCATTCTTCTCAAGACCTTTGTTTGTCCTTCATTCATCCACCTTTGAACGTCAATTCTAGCAAGCACTCGATATCAACTCTGTGACGACCTTTTCTTTTCACTCTCTATCATTTTGACATGGCAAAGAATGAGGAATTCAGAAAATTCGGCACAGTGAAAATCCTGACCATTTTTCATATTTCACCAGAATGCCTTTCAAATGAAATTTCAATGAGGTAGTAATGCACTCAATGTCGAAACGGCATGGTGCCGAGGGATAAACGCTACTGCACTGCAATAGTCAGAGAAAGGAAAGTTCCACATGTGAGCATGTTAAACGCTAGCACACATATAGATTTCTAGAAAGAAGCACCAGTCTGTCAAGTAAACTTTGTAAGCTAGCCTAAACTGACGTGGGAGATCGGAGTCCGACTTCTCTGTAAAATAAACTTTTCCAGTCGACACATAGTCGATCGTTGGATGAATTCTAAAAGAAAGCCAATTGAGCATTTTTTGGTTCTCGGAACGTTGAGTGTATCTTAACCTTTCCCAGAGCACATTTATTAACTAAATACTTGCACACTAGCACACGGAAGAAAAGTTGAAGATAAGGAAACACGAAGCTGTCCTCTTTTCGTGGATAATGGCGGTTGTATGCATTTGTTCGAGTCTACATACATGCTATACGTATGCTTATAGGCGTGTAAATTTTATGTTTTCGTTTTTGACGAAAGCTTTGTCGCAAACGTGAAAATAAAACTGAACCAAGTATGAAAACGTAAACGGAGAAAGTTATTGAGTTCGGCTTAAAGGCACGCACAAGTTAAAGTAAGGAAAAGCTTATCAGTTTCAAAGATCAACTTTAACTACATGCATATATGAACACATGCAAAAAGAGGACAAAGTTGCATAACACTTCTTTTTTGAGTAGGTATTACTTTAGCCGTCATTCCGCATCACATTTTTTATCTCCATGAAGTGCAAAGTATTCCGCTGGAAACATAAAAAAAATTCAGTGAACTTAGTATGTATATTATCGCATATCAGCCGTAACTGTATAGCCCATTCGTGTCACATTTCCGCTACTTTATAACTTCTGTCTTTTGCTACATGAAAAAATGCAAAAAAAAACTGAGTGTGTAAACGAGTGAGGACAATATTACACGGAACCAAGTGAATATATGCATGTTTGCAGACAAATGGAGTAAAAAAGTCCCACTGCGTCTTATCTCCTACGCAAAACACATCAGACGTAACTAATAAATAGTTCCTTGCTTTCGTTCTATTACTTTGGCGTATTATCCTGTATTCTCAAAAAGCAAAAGCCGGAACCAGAGAATATTATTTATCTACGATCTGCCTGACGGTGCTGTGAGCCGATTGTACGGAGGATGGAGTACGGAACCATTTTTACTAGATTCCAATGGCGTGACGAATTACGTACTAATCTTGACAAAGTAAATACTTCAGAGAATTTGCGAACTCCAGCCGTTTATTATTATCTCATTTTAGTAGAAAAATGACAATATACGCATATATGTAATATACGTATGTATGTAATATATTTATATTGTGGTTGAGTTCCTTTATCAGAGAGAATTTTTTTGAAACCATTTTTATCATTTGACTACTTCGTTTCATGTTTGGAATTAAAGAAAAATCGACTACAAAATATATGCTTCTTCAATGCACGGATTTCGTTCAAACATAGAGCGTCATTAGCTACGATTAAAATTTCATTTGCTCTTAAGAGCAGACCAAATAAGACAGATGTATATTTATTGTAATGTTATTTGTTACTTTACACGTAAATTGCTCTGAAGAGGCGGTGGAAGGAGTGTTGTGTTGCTGTTAGTTTGATGGCTAAAAGGAGGCGAAAATCCACCGACGTAGGCGGGTTGGGAGGGAATGGCAAGTAATAGGAAATTAATTAACCTTAGAGTTCACCTCTTTGTGGCTCTTTGTTTTTTCTCTTCTACTTCACTCCGTGTATTCCAATTAGCTTAGATTAGATTTTCATATAAAGTCTGGATACGCGCTGTCAAGAAGTTTGCGGGTTTGGAAGGAAAGAAGTTCGTTACTCGTTATATCTGCATATGCGTTGATATATCCAGGATACTCGGCGCATTCAAAAAAAACAAGCAACTAACAAGCCCCAAATTGTAAGTTCGCGTGTTCACCCACAACCATAAAAAGTTAGTAACTTTAGAAAAAGCGAAAGTGCATGCAGAAATCTAGCGAATGTAGGTATTTATAGACAAAGTGAGAAGCCTCTGGGGCTAGTGCAATAGTGCTAGTCCTTGCAAACTTGTCTTCAAATGAAATATGAACAAAGGAAAAACTTTTCGCTATGTTATTATTATGTTAGCTTAATAAAGTTTTAGAGTCTTTGATTAGGAGTACAGAGTAAAGTAGTGGAAGGGTGGAGGGGGTATGGAGATACATGCTTGTATGTTACATGCATTGTGAGATTATTTTGATATGTTAAGATGGAACATGAACTTTTAGTTTGCATGAGGAGGCTTTTCTCACTGTGAATGAAGTCGCGGGCGGTAACTGTGATTCCTTTCTTCAAACAACTCCACTAATGATACTCCCTTAATTTAATGAATATTCTTGAAAGTCTTTCATTTTCATTGTATTCCGTTTTCATTTATGCCATGGACCTATACGCTCACCAAAATGGCAACTCCTTTATTAACAATATTAGCTGCATTACAGTATTATTACTCACAGCGTGCGGTGATTTCCATTCATTAAACTCTACTTCAAAGTAAGGAATCGGCATTATTTAACGAAGCAAGCGTGCATTATACTTTCGAGTGGAAATCTAGCAAAGCATGCATTTCAGAAATATATGGTATGGTATATCCCGATAGTTTTATGTTAACCTTTGTGGTTAACTTAGGTAAGTACGCCCGTACAGAACGTTCCAAAGTTTTAACGTACTCATTTACATATTCTAATGGGAAAAGTATCCACATCAAAGGATCTTCTTCTTCCAGTAAAAACACGACCAAACTGTGCTGTCATTTACCTCATCTAAAATATTCAATCTAAAACTGATTCGCGAACTAACTTTTCATAAATTAGGGAAGAGTTAAGTGCAAAGTATTCATCGCCAATGTATCTAATATTGCACGCGTAAGTCTTCGTCATTTCTCCTCCATGACGGAAGGAACTAGTTCAATGTAAATTGTAGATGCGAGTTGTAAGTAGTTGGAGAATGAAACTGTCCAGGTTTGATACTTTTATTGCCAAACAACTGAGAGAACACACCAAGCCTGACGATGAGTATAAAAGGACACAAGATACATAGTGATGCATGCATTTTTCATAAATGTGCGACGAGAAAAGTAAATACCAACACGCTTAATCTTGAGTATCTACAGAACCTTGCAGTGAACACATTTTTCTATTTCGTTATACTGTCCATATATCTACTTAACTCTTGCTTGTTGTTCGTCTTCATGAAAAATGCAGTGTTTTCGGATGAAACCCTACTTCAGACTGTGAAATGGATTGCACCGTGAATACACAAGTTGTAAATACATGGGCTTACTCACTGAAAGATACTTTTAGGTTATTGCGAAATAGCTTTCGCTGTGTAAAATATTCCAAGTCACAATGCACCACTCTACGCAGAACCAAGGGCTCCATACTGTTCCACATTTCAAAAAGCTAGTTTATCATAAAAATCATGAATCGTAGCTTCCCTTATCCCCTTCCCCTTCCCTTATGCGAAACGGTTGAAGCGTGAGTGAGCAGAATGAATGCACCATATCAATGCAATCTATGCGTTAAATAAATTGGAATATTCTGGATCCTTTGGTTATGTTTGAATTTTATATTTCTACAATATGTGTGAGCACTGTTCAAGCAAAATATATACTTGCGAGCATACAGCGGATGTGTCTAGATAAAATTACTGAAAACTATATGTTATTTGAAATGTGTGTTTCTTGCATTTATTGTAAACATGTTGACATGTGTAACAAGTTATATATTTTAACTCATATTACGTAGGGTAGTTATCATCAGCAAATTATTACTCATTGTTACGCACAATAGTACCCCCAAGCCTAACACTTCTTTGATTTTTTGCCACTTTCTCATCAATTACCTTCATCCATTGCTGCTTTTCCTGATATGTTTTTAATACTCGTACTGTCTCGGATGACATAATCGGTCGGATTAGTGTTAAGATCAATTCGAAACTTGCTGGCACTGCAAAAGGTTAGCAATAGTTATGTTGTCAGAAACAGAATTAAACGCAATGACACACATTCCATTTTTCTTACTATTGACGAGGTAGATACCCTCCCACAGATTCGGATAATGATTTTCATACATGGTGACGACATTTACATAGAAAGGCAGGCCTAAAGTGAATAACAAAACAATATAAAAGATCACATCATAATCATGCTTACCAGGTATGGTTTTCTTTTGTGACACGTGAAGTAGTTATGTTTCAAATATATACTCTACTTACACGCTGGACATGCCTGCTGGATTACATTGAATCCATCAAGTTCGTTTATCAACACCGCTCGTGATATCTCTTTTCCAGCTACTCTGGCATCATGAACCCTTCGGCTTTGCATTTCAAACAATCTAGCAACCCAGCGACCGAGTTGTCGAGATTTTCCTGTCAAATACGCCTGTCGTATGTCCCAGTCAGAATACCAGAGCTCGGCGACTTGCAAAATGACAAAATGGAATTTTGGGTTACGATATACCAAGAGTTAATTCGTATGTGCAATGTGCACAAGTATTTGTGTGCAAGATTTTACTCACTTGGCCTTCCATCTTTGTCCACCGTATTGATAAATGCTGGAAACTCCTTTTCATACTCGGACCAATCCTCTTCTTCCACCGAGTCTATTTTTTCCGATTCTCTCCATTGCAAGTGCTGAAATAGTATGTCTGTCGTTGCTTTCTTATACCACAAAACATTTAAATTTCGATGCATTATCAGTTACCATTGGTGGTTCATTTTAACTCACGTCAAGAAATGACCTTTCTGCAGCAGAAATATCAAAGTTCCTAGCTTCGAGCCGAAAGGAATTGAAAGAATATATAAATTTGCAAAAATTAATGGGCTACCGCAAATTTTAAAATTATAGTAATTTTACCCCGGAGCCACCTCATGAAGTATAAGTCATCATCGGTATAATTGTGGATGTATGACGTTTTAGGAATTTTTGGTAGCACCAAGTCCTTGAACTGTCAAAATTATATCACAAGATTTTACTCCGGAACATGGGTTCGACACACCTGACCTGCGTTTCCTGTGAAAATTTCAAATTACAATAGTTTTACCTGATCCAGCTCCACCTTCTCTCTTGCCGTTAACGTTATATCGTTTTCGAAAGTATCAGTATCGCCGTAGCTTGAACCCAAAAAGATCACAGCCAGCAAAAGACACTTGGCGAATATTGATTTTTCACATGTGAGCATAATGGAAAGCTAAATGGTACTATTTCAAATTACTACTTAGATTCAAACAAAGGTAGCAGCTAGTTCAGAGAACTAAATTGTGAAAGTCGACTTTGGAAAGTTTATATACTCTCGGCCATGCACGGGGCGTCGGTTACGCAACGCATACTCTACTCTAAATCATCATGTTACCACTGCTCCAGGAATCGCAAAGTTGTAACTCCTATTTTTAACTTGTTCTATAGAACATTCATAAATTAACAAATATTGTATAGACCTTGAACCAACAGATTGGACATTGTAAATGAAATAACTCTGGGAAAGAACAAAGGGAAACGAGGAAAATCATTGAGAAAGTAGGTACCATGTGAGGCTTGAGTAGATTCATTGGCATAAGCAAAACAAGGCCTTGTAACAGCATCCCGAAAACATCAGAGCGTTTTTATAAAGATTATTAAAAATCGCAAAGTCATCTCAAGAGTTTTATGAATTCCAGCGAAAGCTTGTGTAACTCATCGTCAGTATACTAGAACCTATGAAGAGCACCTCAGTTTACCGCTCACTCATGCTTGTAGGTATTGCATATATGTGCAGTTCTGAAGTACAAAATTCATTTAAAGAATTATAAAGTTATGTGTTCACAAATTGCCTCGTCATCTAGAATGGAGCGGTGTGTGCAATGCGACGAAACAATGGTTTCTCGTTTACTAATTCTCATAAAAATAATATACGCGCTACGTATCCCCATACGTCTTGCTCAAGGCTAGTTTAATCTGGTAATTTTAGTATACCTCAAAATGTAACCCAAAACTAAATAATTCACGGTAAGTCTTCATGTAGGAAACACCAAGTAAAATTAGATAAGTGGAAAAACAGCAATAAACAATAACATGTAATTTTTCGTTTTGAGAGAAGTTATAAGAAAAAACCTTACGAAATTTATTTATTGGAGCACTTTCTTAGTGTTTGGGTTCAACCAACAAGCAAATCCAATTTACAATGTCTCATATTTTCTTTTCGTTCTATTTATTTTATCATGAAATAAACAAAGGTTTCGTGTCCATATGAAACGTGTTTCTTGAACGTATCCTTCTGAAGGTTTTAAGTGTCCTAACATTATTAAGACAAATATGTTTCCACTGGGTAAAATAAAAGTGTAAAACGCAAGTAAGCAAGTAATTCACATACACTTGTTTTAGTTATTTTCGAGTTCAGTACGATTACGAACAACATTATATCGGTATCTCGAAATTGTTACAAAAATCACAGCTATGACCAAGGATATGATTCTTGGGTCGGCAACAATTTGGAGGGCTCTGTGCTATCATTGACTTTAAATCGCTTTCTCTCTGCTAGATTCAAAAAATATCTGAGAAAATGCTTTTTAAACTGATTCGATTTAGCTCACTTCCAGTAGCTGCAAAACAAAGCTGTATACAAAGATTATAGTAAACCTTTTGGAAATTATAATTCTGCATTCTGCTACGGACTTCAGCATTGCGTCTAGTTAAATATTATATTGTGTAAAGTTTATAAGAGAAAACATTAGATGCGTTTTGGAGTATCGAATGCAATTGGATTGTTTCGACTAGAATCTTCATATATTTGTGCACTTTTGCTTTGAACTCGAATATGTGAATATGAAATGTAAACTTATCGTTAGTTAAATCCGCAATGGTTACACTAGATGAATATACATACAAAATTATATTGTAATACGTAACTTGATACCCAAAACCAAGTGTCATCATAAGCATATACGGATTTCAAGGATGCAGATGCTTATAAAGCTCGAGTTCCAATACCCAAACGTACCATTTTTTAATCTGAAGACGTTTTTCCACTGTTCCGCGAGTTTGTCAGCACTGCGGTAATAAACTTCCATAATTCTTTCTCCCGGAAAACTTCTTTATTACGTCAGGTTACAAGGGATTTTTTCCAAACAGAGGATCGTAATATATGTGCACTGGGTGTACCCTTTCATAGATGATTGTTATAAACTTTTCTGCTTTGTCTCGCTCACAATCCTGTGATATCTTCTTGGGAGTTTTGTGCGGTTTCGAAACTTTCCTGTCCCCTTCATATATAATCATTACTGGTGAAGTGTGAAAAGCCGCATTCATTTTTGTGTGTGCACACACACGTTTTGTCCCCTCTCTCGAGTGATGCTCGTGTACAAATTCATAAACGCGGGCAAACATAGATCCCCAAAGAAATTTTGTGCTTTTTTGCTAGCTTTCCCTTAGCTGAACTATTTAAAGAAAAGACATCACTTGGGTTTCTATATTAGGGTAGGTAGGTACTGCGTCCAAAACTAAAGTATGTCTTCGGAATGAGCACATAGTCATCTACGAAGTGTGTGGTGAAGTTTATGTATTGGGTTCTGTGTACCTACTCAAAAACTTAAGAGAGCTCTTCTTCAACGTGTACACAATCCATACGGTAGTCAACAATTCCACTCACGTCTTGCTTTAACACAAGTGTGAAAGCAAAAAATAGAAGGTAGACTTTGAGGAAAGAACTTGAAAAAAACACTACCACGCATTGCTTAGAACTTGGTTGAAACAAAGAAGAAAAAAGAGAACCCAGAGTGAAAGTTGTTGGCCAATTGTATCGCAATAGAATTGCTATATCCAGTCGTTGATGAAAAGCGAAGGGAAAGTATTAAAAGAGAAGCTTTTACAGAGAGAGTGTGAGACAGCGAGCGATATAGTTGTGCTCCAAGGCTGGTATCTGCCCCCGAATCTGATCAAGTATTCACTTGGACTGGTGGAACGGAGAGTTGCATCACGAATCACGAAATATATTTCATGAATGAAATATCAATGAGTCTAATCTTTCTCTCATATATTTGTCACACTTAAATAGAAAAGGAATGAAATCCTTAAAATTGACGTTTGGAGAAAAACATTTCTGTGAATGACGATTGATTGGTTGCTTGAAAATAAACAAATTCGTGGTATTTTTCGATCAATCTTGGCCTATTACTCAACAAATTACCTAGAATTGATAAGATATCTGCATTATCTTTAAACGCATCCACCAGGCATATGTATGCCAACTCCCCCTTTCCACTTTAGTTTCACAGCATCACTTTTTCGTGAGTCTACTTAGCTATTCAACTTTAGTATGAAGGTAGGAAAAATGAAATTTTGAAATGAAAATTATCAGGACTTCAACCGTTGGGAATGTAAAAACTAAAAACATATTACCAAGTTTGATATTGCTGTCACGCATGGGTCCGCCAATCGGGAGCGCAGAAGAGACGGCTTTTTCGTTGTAAGTCAAGTGAAGGTATGTTAAACTTCAATTCTTGGAACTGTGAATAAAGCTGCATCTGAGGAGCATCCAGCTGAAGGAAAAAGAGGAAAAGTTGAGCGCAGGGTTTGTACGTTTTTTACGAGCTGTTGCATATTACCGGTGAGTCTTCCCATGCATAATTTATGAGAAGGAAATTTGGACACGAGATGAGAAATGAGGCAATTGGTTGGGGACAATCAAGGAAATTGAAATAAGGGACCATGTAAAACCTGAACTGTCATACATGGAAGATGAGAACTTTCTACAAATTTCTCTGAGGCCGCAAGCGTCCTTCGTTTACGTATTGCAGTCAGGAGTAAAAGTAGTTCGTCGTGTTTTAAGCGTTTGTATTTGCTTTAAGCATTGATAGGTACTCCACGATGCTGAAAGTACGGGGTTTCATTGTGGAGAAAGTGGCGAGGTGAAAGGCTACAAATGTTTACTTACAAAATAATTATGCAGAGGAGAGGTTACGGCAAGTTAAGTCTTATGAATGAAGTTGTTTTCATCACTGAACGTGTGGTCGCTATTCCAATTCCGTGCTAATTTTCACTCAGGAAGTAGGTATAAAACACCGCTGGTGAAAGCACGCGGAAAATGTTTGTATGCAAGATTGGTGCAAGTGGAGCGTGACGAACATGCAGAATTTTCATTCATCCTATTGGAAAGGTTATTTAATGGTGCATCATCCAGTTCGCAACTAAAATTCTATTGGGCCTGCTCAAGCCGATCATTATATCAAACAGCTCGTTCACAATTCAAAAGTTTCCTTTGCATAATCATACATATCATCATAACCTGACTCCACTCCTGAATTCCACTCCATTTCTCCTCTCAGGCCAAAAGTTGTCCTTACAATTTCGGTTAGCCGAGCATTACTTTTGTGGCGAACGGTAGTACAAAGCTTGCATATATATGCTAACGTTAAAGACACAATGCTCGTTTAGGTTGTACATGCATAATAACTCAATGATATGAAAGAAGCGATTTTCTCCTCGAAGAGAAAAACAGGAAATCTGACAAAATCTGCGAAAGTGCAAACTAGAGGACCACCATATATGGCCATTTCCGCTCTAGATGGATTCAAGCATTGAAGGAGGATAGTATGAATATTAAGGAAGCGAGAAATAAAACGGATTTCCTTCTCTTTCTCTCTGCTCTCTCGTTCCAACGACTCGTCTGCAGTTAAATGTCACCTCGAAACCTTTTTGTTAAGCAGAGAGCGAAAAAGTGGAATAAGAAAGAAAGCTAAAGGCTTAATGGTTAATAGGAAAGCACTATGCAGAGGTAGGTATTACTATATGCGCATATCAAATACACTTAGGTTATGCATGTAGGTGTGCTACAGCTCAACTCTCGTACAAAATATTGTCCCTTGCAAAGTTATTATATGCGCAGCCTACTTCCACACTACTTTCTTTTCTTGAAATAGGATTCCTTTCGTAATCCCAAAATTACCCGCATTCCTCCACTCCAACTCATACATCTTAATATTCCAAGCGAGAAAAAAGAAATAAATCCGTCCTTGGCTCCGTTTCTACTTCGAGCTTGTCTATAGACACCAAGCGGATATTTCTCACTTTGAATTTCTCCTCCTCTCACGGGATTAATTTTATGATCAGTCGTAGAAAGCAATAAACGACTACTGCACCTACTTTCGCCGGAAGGACACGCTTACACGATGGAAAAAGAACTCGGAGATTGGAAAAGCGGAAAAACTTGTGATTTTTTTGGACGAGAAGACGAAATACAATTTAAGCAAGATACAGTAAAAAAGTAGAAAAGTGTTGGATGTTAGAACATTTTATATCAACTAGACTTTGTGTTTATTACTCTCAACTCTGTGTGTCTAAATCCAGCCAAGCATTTTTGCCTTAGGATATACAGTAATATAATACTGTCATGGGATGTCATTCATCGGGACGGAACTACAATAACATTCCATTCCTTCGCGAGGAACTTTAGAGAAAGCTATTGTGCACAATAATCTGAACACATAATATCAATTCTGAAGAAAGGGTTTGGGAAAAGGTGATAAAAATAGAAGATAGCGACATAAACTTTCAACTGTCATGCCCATGTCCTGTAAATAAATGTCAACATTTTGCGCCTTGTCCTTCACATGCAATACCCTTCATTCAGATTCTAAACACTTTCAGCTTCTTTGGCTATACAAAGTATGTTTATGCAAATTGCTGAAATCGTTGTGTTTACACACGTATTCTGAATTTTTATTGACTGCCTCCAGCAAAATGATATTCTTTATCGCTTCTGAAATTACTGTTCAGGGATGCCCCTTAAAAATTATACGAATACATTGAGTTCATGTCATAGGCACGTGCCTTTCAGTGTTCAGTCATTCAGTCGTGTCTTTTGACGATGATGATTATAGCTTGTCTGGATTGAATCCTGAGAAAAAGGGGAAACAACAAATATGACTTTTTGTGATATTGCAGTCATTTGAGTCTGCAATAAAACAATGGCAAAGCAAACATCCTGAGAAAATTGTGAAGGCAGACATTTTAATAAAACGAGCAATTTGTATTCACTCAACGATTGTCACTCCTTGTCTTTTTTCTCACGCCCAGGAATTTTTTATTTGCTCATGCTTGACTATAACAAAAGCTAATCACACTTCTGACTTTTTATGAATGGCTAATAAAACGGAACACAAATCTTCTTTGTTGACAATCAACTATTTCCAAATGCCAGTCACTTATTCATCATTCAGCCATTCATGAGTTGCAGCGTTCCCCGGCAAAATGATTGTGAGAATAGTAGATATATAAGGCCGTGCCAGTTCAGTTGTATGGCATTTTATTGCGCAGGAAAAAAGGTGTGATTTATGGGTTACGTAGTGTTTTATTGTAAGTTATTAGTTGAGCTGCCACTTTACGACTTGAAGAGTACCACCCACTTCTCCCGAGAAAGGAATAGGAACTGCATTTTTCCATGATGAAGTGCATCGTCCACATTGCATATACACTGCTAACTCTACCACAACATATGCTTTACTTTCCCTTTCCCTGAGGTGATAATAAAGTGAAGGAAACATGAGCATGCCACTGCCACTCTCATCGTCTAATATCAAAGTGATGTTGGCTTTGAGGAGGAAGGACTGTTGTGCGAAAAAAAAGTCAAGTAAAAGGAGGGTAGGGTTAGACATACGCCTAGGTACAATGCTTTAGGGAGACAGATGCTCACAAACATTACATATAGTTTCCGCAATGTGTCTATCCTCTTTCATGGCAGCGAGCCTTTTATTGCATTCCATTTCTTCGTGGCATGACGAAAACTACCACACCACACTCTCTTCCTTCGCTTCTTCTCTTTGTGCAACGAAATTAGATCCTTTCTTTGCTAAAAAAATGTAGCTCCCTTTGGTTTTTATTCAATAAAGCATTTGCTATGGTCCTCGGAATTGGGAGAAGGAGTGAACGGATGACGTGTGGGAATGTATAACACATACTCAATCCCACTTCGAATGGACCTTTCTCTGTTTTGACGTCTCCTTAGAACAAGCACATAATATAAGATATTATTGACACTTGTACATTCTGGCTTGTGTGGGTCTGTGAAGCTAGCATTATTGAATTCCCCTTCACAAAAGCAATATAGATGGGCACGGTGCACGTACTGTCATTCCTTTTACCCTCTGCACACAATAGTGATCATCTCGCTGAAAGATTCCATTTTCTTTTCTCTATTATCCTCGTCATTTCTCAGGATTCGGCACGATTCCGAAATAAAAACGAAGTAAAAGTGATTTTCCACGATATTTACTCCTTCCTCTAAATCCGTTTTAATTAAAACTAGAAACTTCACAATTGGATTTCTCTTTTACACCAGGGATTTTCCCTTTCTCCCACTTTCTCTATTGATTTTAACTTGTTTTTATTGAACCTCTCTCAGAAAAATAAACTTTCTGCATCTTGAGAGGAAAATTCAATATTTATCTAATCTATAAGTTGATCCTTTGCACGTAGCGCTTTAGAAAAAGTGCAACTGATCAACGACTCACTTTTCTCCTCCTTTTCGTAGAGAAAAAATTGGCTCCGTTCCTACATTTTTACATTCTAACTTTCCTTAATATTACTTTCTCTCCAAGTGCGGAGGAAAATTGGCTAAGAATAGCAAATGGAATAAAAAAGAGAAACAAAGTAGAGAAAAATAGTGGAGAAAATTAATATTGAAAGACTTCCTTGTTTCGTTATTTTTCCCAAAGAAAGAAGGCGCTCCTATTTCCTGGCTAAGAATGATACCTTTGTGTGTTAGATGAGGTATTCAGATAACGAATGTTGTGTGAAGTGGAAGAGCAAGTACATTCGTATCGTAGACATAAAAAAGGAGAGTTGCTTTTTTTTGTCCCAAGATTAAAGTTTCCAATCCATTTCATACAGAAAAAACCAATACATAGATACTTATATGTGGGCATGTGCCACAGCCAATTCGAATCAAGTGAAGAAATGAGAAAAAAGGAAGAGGCAAAAAGGAAGAAAAGTAACGGAATTGCTCTGGCCCATGTGCAGCTGGTGGCTAAAAGGCTTTTCCTCTTTTACTTGTGGCTTTCTCCGGCTCCGCTTCCTCTCAACTCCATTTACTTTTACAGAAAAGACGTAAATACGTCAAAATGTACCTTCTAAATATGTTGTGTCCTCTTAGGACCGTCTCTAGTATCATGAAATGAGGGGGAAAGGAAAGATGGTTGAAGGAAGTAGGAAGGAAGATGATTATCAAAACTACGTTTACCCACTCTTGAATAATATCCTCGATGTATGCTACATAAGAGTCTATTGTACTAGCATCCCCGGGTCCACTGCCTCTCATAGCGTCTTTGATTTCAGGAAAATGACTTCTGGATGTACTAATGTACCTGTATTTCACTCAACATGTCACGAGTCAAAGATTGCGCATGGCGTCTTCGAGCGGAAAGTCTGTACAAGGTTGAATTCTACGAGTGATGTGTCTATCTTGTTGGATGAAATAGGTAGGTCTTTTAGCAGAAAAACGATGATACGAAAATTGTGTCTTCGTCGTACTTCACGTAATGACATGTCTCCTTCACTTTCTCTCATTTTGCTACAATGCACGGGGAAATTAGAGAAAGCTTTTGCTCCAAATTACCCTTTCCGGAGATGTTCTCTCACAAAATCAAATTAGACGAAGAAATGACGGATACGCCCTCTATTCTAGTGTTCTAATTGTACTTAATATTGTTACGAAGATAAATTGTACAGTGCCAGGACGGGTGAGTAAAACATTATGCGTTCATATTTATAGAAGCTCCTTCAGTTAGTAATTTAAACTTAAACCAAGAAGAATTCGACAGGAATTCTGTCTCGTTTACTTTTGACAGATTAAATTCACAAATATGAATCTGCTTGAACTTTGTTCCAATCAAGCTGTATCATACTCGTGCCCTCTCTAATGACATACTTTATACGACGACGTCAAACGTTATAAAAATGTCCAACAAACAATACATTTATCAGACCTTCCCACATATTTGTAATTTTATTGTAATAACGAAGGGACCAGTCCAGGATCTGATATTTTTAGTTTCTGGACCTGGAGCTCTCACCTTTCACGTTGAGCTCTCTTCACAAGCTCTAGATGTTATGATAGATACTCGACTAAACAAGTCAAGTAATCAAGCCTCCTTCTCCCTCAGTCAAGGATTTTATTTAAGTAAACTACATCGTACATCAGAGTGAATTGCCATATGCATAATAATGCTCTTTTGCATGTTTCTCCATCAGTTAACGAGGGTTTCTACTACAAATTGAAAACGTTCCTACATGACATGGATGAAAAGGCAGCTTTGTCAGAGTCTATTCAATTGCTATATTCAAACTATACCTTTGTTCCACATGACCACATTACAAAATACCTAGCCCACTCGTAACTTTCCCGTCCTAACGATAAGTAGCATGGTTTCATCATGCACGGCACAAGTTTTTGTTTGCATTCAAACTTACAGAGAATTTCTGGGAAAATACTTAATACTATTTGCGATTCTTTCCCTGTTGGTGACGGTGACATCGAAGGAGCTGTGCTATTAGACAAAGGAGTTCGTTACAAGTATCTAGAGAATTTGGTATATATGTTCTGTGGGTGCCTTTCACATTCGGTATATCAAGTGAACAGATGCAAATGACAGTGACAGCGCCGTGTAATTTTACTACATTTGGCTCGTTAGTGCATGACCAGGTTTCGAAGGTTTTTCGTCTAAAAACGAGAGCTAACGATCAATAACGTCTACTTGAGAAGCTTGGGAAAGGTATACTGGAAGGGTGGGGATTGTGTGCTCACATTGTTTACTCAGGTAACACGAGGGAGTTTGCATTTTGCATCTAAATCTTTGGAGATCATTTGGGGTTCTCGGCGATCCTGCCATGCTCGAAGGACAAAGTACTTTGGGTTTTGTTTGGAGTTTTGTAAAACTAGACAATTCTGTAGTTGCAAATGCGAATGCAAAGCGAACCGTTGAGCTTCACATGTCTTCGATTTTTCTGGTCGAAAAGTGCACGGTGCACGAATACTTTTTGTGCATTTTTTCTCAGTCGACTCAACATTCGTTCTGAATATAGATTTCCTTGCGCCATCTTGATACTTTACTTGTTTCTAACAAAATATATTTATGCTCTTTTTGCGATTGTTAAATTTTATTCAACTTTAAAGAGAACAACGTGTCATCTGAGAACGACTTGAGAAAATGAAAACACGCTTCAGATATATTTCATAAGTAAGTATTCATTTTACTAAAAATTACAGTAGCTTACACTCGATTGCGCTTTCATCTTATTTCATTATTTCCCAAGACACTGCTCCTCGATAAAAAACGGAGCCCCAGCCGCGCACTAAAAGTGTCACGTTCTCTGGATGAGAACAAAGACGGGTAAAATACACATTCTTTTCTCAATGGAAATAACACAGAAATGCATGAGATTGCGTTTGACTTACTCACTCATTTATCAATGTCGCGTTACCTTGCAGTATGCCTCATGTGCAATCACATTCGGTCTCGTTTATCTCCGATCCACACCGTCCAATTCGCCCCAACGCGTGATAATCCAACTTCTAGATACATGCGTGTATTGTAACTAGCATGGTGAGAGTGAATGAGAGTTTTAGATTAGAGAAACTGATCAAATAAGTTCCAAATGTTCACTGTTTTAATTACAAAGTTCTAGACTGGATAGAATCCAGATAAAAAGGATGAGTTTGAGAACATTTTTTGTTGTTTAGGAATGTTTTCTGAGTTTTTATACAAAGCCACATTTCAGTTGAGCTGTCAGAACAGACAGTTTCTGAGTCCAGAGTACAGTAGTTTTTTTCGATGATCAAACTTTGATTCCTTCGTGCTCGAAGGTTGAATATACATGAAATTGCATAGGTGGAAATGCGTACATAGGAGTTTACTGTCATGTTACGGCAGACATCCAACGCTTGCAGTGTGCGACTCGGATGGATTTTCTAAGAGTAAATTTAAAGAAATTTTATTTCCAAAGTTCTGAATGAATTTGCGAAACAAAGTTTCAGTTGTAAAAGTGTTAAACGAGAAAGTGCATATCTTGAAAACGTGAAGTGCATTACAGGATTACGTTAGACTCACAGTCTCAAGGCCACAGTTTGCTGATAAATGTCAAAGTAATGATCATGGAACTTCATAAATAGAAACGAAAACATACAAACAGCTCTAGCTAAATTAACTATATGAACGCTTTGTGCTGTATGGATGGTATGGATGTATGTCTTCTGGACAAGCCAGCAAAAGTTGTGGTGAGAATACGGTTCTAACACACGTTTACAGCTTGCATAAAACCTACAGAATATATACTTCAACTTTTGAGCGAATGAAATGGAATCCTTATCCTTGTGTACCAGCGAAAAGCGCTTGTACAACTTTACATCATTAAACAATTCCCAAATGGCGGATGTTTTCCTTCAGTTGCCACCAAGGCTCAACACATAGTTTCGTTTTGGATTGGTCCACAATTGAAGAAAATGCTTCGTTCATTTTGTCATACATGCAGAAGTACACGAGCGAAGTTTCATTTAAAAAATTCCACACATGCCAGTAACATCGAACATCCAATTTTCCCAATGATAGGAAAAATGAAAGTGACATTTTTCTGTACAACCTACAACTGTAAGTCTGCGAACCTACTGCAGTACATATGGCCTTGGGATAGAGCTGCAGCCAGCCTTTGAGTGCATAATGGATGATGTCTGTACAGCAATAATCATAAAACGAAGAGTTATGTGAAAACTCAAGTTTCACTTTTTTGGGTTACAAAATAGGATACTTTCTACAAGTTTCCAACTTTCTTCTGGATTTTACCCACTTTTTCCTGTAGGTGAAGTAGAAAATGGTAAAGTTGCGTAGAAAAGAGGAATATTCCTGCTGCAGCAAAAGTCCCTAAAATTTGCAATGTTGCTAGAGGTCTTGAGAACCTAGAGGGAGATTTACATTATTCTTTTTTGTTTACCTTTTTTCGTTGAGTGTTGGATGAGTGGCTTGTTAAGTAGTTCTTTTGGGATTAAGAAAAGCCGAAAGCATCTTGGGAGGAAAGTTTCTACTTTTGCCATTTAAAACTTTTCCGAAGCTTTATGGGCGTTTCAGTCTTGTCGGATTTTGCAAGTGACAGGTCTATTAATACGGAAGATATACAGGGAAACATGCATGTATATGTGCGTAATACCTATTTTTGACAAACTATAATGTCTAACTTATATTGGAATAAAATATATTGAAGATTCACATTATTTTGTCGATGTCAATGAGCAAGCGCAAGTATGCATCTGTATGCTCGCTAATTATTCCTGTCAGCTACAAGTACGATCCCACAAGCCACTAATAAGAAGCTTATTCGGGTATTACATTTGAAATACATTTTTGACTTTTCAGCTCAAAACTTTCAAGCTTATTTTACTACAAATCGCACAAATCCTGCGTTCATAAATCATTCTCACAGTTCCTTTTTACACAGTAGACCTTTTTGTCACACGACGACACATGAAAGTGTTAAACTGGAGCTAATTACTGACGTTAATCATTTAAAAACAGCACATGAGCACAGTTTGAGTGCTTGAAGGCAAACATCAGCGACAAACTCATTTGTTTGATCATGAAATTTTAGAGATGAGGTATTTGCATGAGGTGAACACGTAGAATACAAGGAAGTGGTGTGGATGGTGGATGTGAACTTCTTATACGAATTCAAGGTTTGTAGCCCGTGTGTATGACTGAAGACGTCCGGGCAGGTTGCCGAAACGGAAATCAACCCAAGTTTTCTGCACTTGGGGTGCATGCCAAAAATATAATGCTTTATGTCATTTTAATTGCTCCCCTCTGACACACTGGAAAAGATCCAAGTTTAAACACAATTGAGCTACATCATTATCCTGGCAAAATAATAAAATTACTTGTGCAATTTTGGGTACTTACTCAATGCCTAAATTTGTCCAAAACAATGCAGAATCGGCATTTGCTAAAATTACAAATTATACAATTTGGTCATAATAAATGGTTTTTGATTCTTCTTGACGGCTTCAAATTTCTTTTGTCACGTGAAAATGCGTTCTGGAACAGTAGGTCTCATGTAGCTTAGCTTTATAATGATGCGGAAAAACTGCTCAACTCTTTGTTCTGTAAAAAAAACTCTTTTCAAGTTTGCGTCATGTATATTTTCCTTTTGTGAACACATTCAAAAGTAAATTCATTTACTTCTAAATGCACTGTACTATTTTGGCGTATTTTCAAAACAAGTCGGTAATCACCTCCGAAAATTGTAATGACCTATTTTGTTTTCCTTGTACGTTTGAAATCAAGCGTTCAGTTGTCGTAAGTTCGAGCACTGGCATCTCTGTCGATTCCTAATGCACAAAGTGTGAAACTATTCGACTGTGAATGGATTCTCTTGATCTTGGTTAGGCTGACTGAATCCAACTAAATATTTGTGTGTTTGTGAGGAATATTTCATTTTCTAAACCAACCTCCAATGTAACTACAGAAGACTGAACTGAACTCATGCATACGAAACTGCAACAGTATCTATTTGAAATTGGCATCAATTTCAATGAAAGCGTACATTTCACACATTCGTTCCACTCATTCATATACCGAGAACGAGAAATACGAGACGCAAATTTCCTCGTAAAAAATTGGTAAAGTGCAAACATTAGGTCTTATGTAAATGTAAGTATTTGCTTCAATAACGTACATCAGTATCACATCACTTTCTGGGGAAATAAACGTTTGAGTGAAATATCCCGACTAAAAGCTAACAAGAATTGGTTTCCAGTTTCCTACCGTCATACTCCAATTTCCATATTCACCAATTTCATCCTATCCTTCGTTTATGGAACGATATTCGTAATACCTCCTTCCGTAATGGAAAGTGCAATAGGAACTTTCTCCGGGTAAACATTTGAATACGAATCGTGGGTGTGCAAAATATATACAAACTCGTGAATTTCCAAATTTGTGCTGAAAGTCATATCAATTAAGCTAACGAGAAGGGAAATAGTGTGCTTTGTAGAATAAGTTTCCGCTTGAATTGTGAAATGTGTGCCAATAATTTATCTGAGAAAAAAATTGTATTTTCTCTTTGTGTTGTTTTCTAGCAAGAAAGTTTCTCCGCGTTAATTTATTTTCTGGTGGCAATCATGTGAAAAAGCAACAACAGCAGGCGCTTTCAACTTTAAGTGAAAAATGAACAAAAAAGTGGAGAAGAAATCTCCTACTGCAGTGTCAGTAGCGACGGCTGCTGTGGTGGCCACGCGCACACTGTCATCAAAATCAACCACAAAGCCGGGTTCAAAGCAGGACATTCCAAAATCACACCCGAAAACATTAGATATTCCAGGCACTCCTTCCAAGGCTGGCACAAATACAACGCTTCCCAAAGGTGAAAAAAGGTTATACTCATCAACATCCGGAGCAGCGGCAACTACTCAAAAAACGGTATCTCATTCCCTTCACCACCCTCCTCAACATGACGGCAAAGAGCAACAAAAGTCTCCTCCAGCAGGCATCCTTCCGTCCCAGTTTGCATCAATTTGTCGAGAAGTTTCTCAAATCCGTGACGAGCATGTGGCGATTCGGAAAACCTTAAGTGAAAAGGAAGGTGAGCTGGGAAAGACACGTGTAGCGTTGAAGAGCATCGCCGAAGAACGTGACTTCTTGCGGAATAAGGTAAAAGCACAGAGTCGGGCGTGTTTGCGAGAGTGTGCCTATGTAAACATGTACTCGCGCTGACTTGTTTTCCGGTGAAAGCAGAATACGGAGCAGGAAAAAGTAATGATCGTTGGGCTCTGCTGTTCCTTGCTCCGTGCCTCCTTTCGAGATGCTAGACTTCGGCAAATCTTTCATTTTTGACATGAAATTTATATAGTGTTAGCTCTGCTCATCGTCATATGCACATATCCTTATATTAATGATAGATGCGATATGCGATCTGAAGAAAGGGTCGAACATAATGCATATGTATGGAAATGTGATGGAATAGACGAATCAAAATTGATTTGATTGATAGAAATACAACTATACCCACAGAATTGTATCCTTCGGTCAAAGTAATTTCCATTTACATAGATTTATTAGAATTCTATTAGTTGCACAACGAGTATTACGAAGAATTGCAAATTTGAAATTATATATCATTTTGATATGGACATTGTATATGTGTGGGGGACTCAGTAACTCGATTTCAACAACTTTTCGACATTGGTTACATTCTCGCGAAGGAAAGTTAACTACGTCGGTTCCTCAACTGACTTAACTTAACGGTCGCAATCAACGCAATCAATTTGAATTGCTCGAATCGTATGAAATGTATCTTCTACTTCATTTGGATAATCAAATCAAGCCAGTAATTCGTTATGTAATATGCCTCAGTAAAATTATTCCACTAATGTTATCATTCTTCCTGATATCACCGTTTTCAATGATATCACAATTGTAGGTTTCTGAGCTGGAGCACATTTTGAAACATTCCCCTGAAATGTATTCCGAAGTGGCAACGGTACTTTCAACCAGTAACGGTTCTAATTTCGTAAAATCTCCTTTACAAAAGTCACCAACACAGTCATCCGGAGAGCAAGCCACGACCATTCCAAACGGTAATAAAGCTTCTACTTCACTTGAAAACATGAATTCCATTAAAGTTTCGCTTTCGTCAACATAAAGCATTTGCTCGGTTCTCGCAAAGAGAAAAATGAAAGTAAAAAAGGCAGCCATTCATATCACCGAATGTTCTTTAGCTCCACTTTCTTCTATTTTCATCAACAGAATCACCTCTGAAAAGTGGGAGCTGGAACCCTTTGAATGACGAAGCTGGAAGAGGTCCAGGTACCTTCATGCCATCAGTATCCTCTCCAACACCAACACCACACATCAATTCCCAAGAATCTCATCAACCGAACAATAACAATAAAAACCTTCAACAACAGAAGCATGGCCAGCACACTTCTCAGAACAAGAATACGAGTCATCATGAGAACAACAGGAGTGTTTACAGCGAGCTCCAGCAACATCCACACTTGGAATTCCATCACGGTAATAGCCGTAATGAGAAGGGTAATAACATCACAAGCATGACGAAGAGTAATAACAATAATCATGGAGGAACCAGGGGAGGAGTATTCTACCAACAACATCATTTATCCCAGAGTGGAATTACCGGCTTGGACTTGATGCTATTGGGACCTGACTGCTCGACGAAAGTCGTTGAACATCTAGTCCACCCGGTAGCCATTGAGTCGTCAATACGAGAAATCCAGCATACGCTTGTGCTGAGGGGAGTACCACTGAACGGGGACAGGCTGAGGGAAGTCGAGATTGAAATTGATCGATTGAATAGTCGAATTGACCATTTGCGGAGTCAGAATGATGTGCTCACACTTAATTTGGAGGATGCTAAAAGTCATGCGGATAGGTTGACGGTGCTCCTTGGCAAATACGAGTCGAATAATGTGGCATTACAAATGGCTCTGAGATACAGGTAAGTATAATGTCAGGAGACGTATTTGATCGATACTAATTTCCATTGTATTAGCAATTCATGAATGGCACTTGTAGTGCACACAATATGTGGCCCTTGGGTGTGATAAAATATTTGCCTCTTATGAAACTCGTTATATGGAAATAACGCAACTTTGGCCGTCTCTATGATGAATGCAAAAGCATATTATATAACTGTAGACCCACATTATATGTTTATGACATTGGGTTGATATTGTCCGAGTGGCGCAAATATACGTACAATCGTGCCTGATTATGCGATTCTGCACGTGCATTTACATACACGAATATTCGAGGAATTTTTCAGCATCCCGGAAATATTGATAAATATACGGATTTTACTGTGTTTTGATAACTACTTGAGTATATGTGCATATTTCATATTACCCCATCCGGGTGTTACAGTAAATGTTAACTTCCTGCCGTTTTACTGTTAAACTTAATGAAATGAGAAATTTGCATCTCACATGTATAAATTGTATGGAAGGTAAAATCTCGCACTTATACATCGTCAGATTGACCTCCCCTTTTGATCTCTTACTTCATCCTTCTTTATCTTGATAGAGAAGAAGCTGATTGCCAATTCCGATCGATATACGTTACTATTTACAATGCTATAAGTATGTAATTGAGCTTGTAGAAGTGGTAAAAATCACAAGCTGATATGTTAGTAATTGTTGCAAATGATGCAACGCAACGGTATAAATTAGCTCATCCTAAATTCGAATGTGGAATAAATACATGGACACATGTTAGGGAAAGAAAGGACAATGAAATTCTCAAATTCATAAAATTCGACAAATAGTTAATGTTAACTCAACCTAACGTCCTGCATTAAAAGAAATAAATCGTAAGAGAACAAGTTATAGTGTAGATGATTTTGTTCTCAATTGAATAATCGAAAACATCATGAAAATACTGCTACAATATTAATGGGACCACACTACTTCGCTTATAATTATGCACATTTGTTTATATGCACCAGAAATTAATTGAATTCACTTTTCTTAGAATAATACGATCAAAGAATATATCGACGCTATTTAGATGTTCTTGTCTCCTCTGACTCAACAGAATCTTGCATTCAGACATTCAGTTTGTGCCTTTATCGATAACCTTCTAAGAATCCCGTTCATAATAAAATGCAAACCACTACGGCTTACTCACCTATTTATGCAGGCTTCCAACGAAATGAACACCAAAGCATTCATCTCGTTAAACAAGTTCATTCGTGATTTTAAAAACATAAATAACGCATTTTCATGTAAAGCCAAAAAATATTATGTCATGACTTTGCACTTTTGTACATGCGCAGAATTTTATGGTTGAAAAATTTTCCTTGGAAAACTGTTAATCTCGAAGTTGCTCTGACTCATTACCCCAAGAAAATAAACCAGTTGCACAGTTTAACTTTTGAATACCTAAAACATATGGATATACATAATATCATATTCTCCTCGCAGCCTGCAAATCTCTTCATGGCTCATCAAACCTGGAGAAAAGGAGCAGCATTTTATTGCTGTTGTTTTGATTCATAGCTCAGTCTTGACTTCACAAGCTACTGCGGTTTCCCCAAAGGCATATCACATATTCAATTTTTTTATCAAATTTCATACGAACTACCTTTCAACCATATAGTTTTCACGGATGACCAATTACCAATCTGACCATACCACAAGAACTTCATATGGTTTTGAAGATTATCTTTCCATGTGTGTGTATATTTATATACGCATATATGCCTGCTACTCGACTTCTAAATGTGAAATGAAACAATAACCTACAGTACACACATACATCTAATGGTCCGTGCCTACTAACATCAGTAACATGACATCATACCCACAAAAACATATATATTTTTTCTGTTTGGTTTGCGTCACTCAACACTGAAGCCACCTTATGATCATCCAATACAACTTTACCATGTCTTGGGCATAGGGTATATATAGGATAATATTTAAGACAGACATCTTCCAAGGCTTCTGGTTATACGTTTACCAACAACCCTGAAGCGAGGACGAGTATTTTTTTCTCTATTTGGTTTGCCGTCAGTGTGTCTTGTCCAATCTCACTAGTCGTGAGCAGTACACTTCTTGAAGCGTGTGTATTCAGCCGTCCACAAGTTGATTGTTTTGGTCATACTTCTCCATTTTTACAAAGGGTAACCATTCTTAGAAAGATTTTTCATAAAAAAATAATTTTGACTAAAAGTTTCCTTAAATGTGATTGTTTAAATACTAAATAATCATCGTTATTGCATAACTCACTTTTCAGACTTGAGGATAGTTTTGTGGTCAACATGAAGATCATAATAGTTGTACCATTGTTCTGCATGCTTCTTGCAGGTAAAAGATATACAAGCTGTTTTTAAATTTGAAAGTCACCTTAAATGCCCTTCGCTTTCTAAAATTTCAGCCATGCATTTGAATATATTTGTACTAAGTTATTTCCACCTTGAACAAAATTCATAGAACTTGGTTCAGTCAACTCTCAGGCTACCAATGCCAATTCAAATCAACCGATGACAATCGCACAGGCTACTACGTTTTGCGAAGCCGCTGTGCCAGCTCACTGCATTTCGACCACATGCCCGCAATACTGCAACTCGATGAGATCTTCCCGACAGAAGACAAGGTGCAATGGAGAATGCACAACTGAGAAACGGTGCAAACTCAGGTCTGTTGCTGGAAATGATGATCCAAGAAATCAGGCTTTGGACGCGCAAAACCGGGACCAACTCTGGGCCTGCATTGCTGAAAAGAGGGATCCCAATAATGAGAAAACTGGAAGACGTGAAACTCCCTGGCAGCAATTGCTCACTCCTTCCTTCAAGAAGGCTGTGCGTCCTTAAAAACTCAGACGGACCATTTTAATACCTCTTTCTCCAAATCCATCATATAATATTGCTCACTCTAATTCTTTAGCTCTTTTATTTTAAATGTGCATAGTATGCACTTCTGGATCCGAATTCTCATTTAGACAGTATGAGTTTCTTTTGATTTCTTGTAACTTTATCCGTATTTTGTGACATTTTTGTTACCCTTAATTCTGTGACAATAACTACAACTGAGTCTCATTTTGCATGATGAATTTTAAATATTAAATTGTATGATGTTTACTGAAACTGCTAATATTACGAATTAACCACCTTAGTCCATCCTTTATTAGGATATTCCTTGAAAAGTGTGACGCAAGAAACGTCGGAAAAGCAAGAACCATCCAGTTTGAATTGATTTATGTGATCCTTTCGAATGAAAAACTCTTGAACTCGCACAATCTCCTTTCTTTGTCAGGTCTTGTCAAGAGCATTATTCATGGACATTATGAAAAATGGAGGTCATAAGTTTGGGGAAATGATTCCGAGGAATCAATTGAGTCCATTGGCATTCTTCCTTTAGAACAATCGATGGATCCTCTCTGGCAATTTGTCACATGGTCCCATTATATTTTCATATAATATTCTCCATTCCATAGAACTCAAACATGTATTACGAGCATCCTAGACGAGACGTTCCTAATGTAGTCACATAATGTTACCGAAAACTTGCAAAATTACTTTTTCGGAAAAAATCTATTGAAGTAGGTATGGGTACTTCGCATTCGCTTAAAATGCCAACTCCATTAAAATTGATTAATGATCCTTCTTCGAGTGTCCCACAGTGTCATTAATACCCTTCAGATTCCTTAGTTGAAGGTGCAGTACGCGAGCGAATAAAGCATAATGAAATATAGTGGTTGAGAAAAACCATGAGTTACACTCGGGCATATGCAGTCCGTCACGGGTGAATAACGATCTGAAGATTGCAATATCGCTCAGTGTGGCATAACGTCCGCGTCCGCCCTCCTCATAGTTTATTTTTTCCAACAGGACAGAATGTATACACTTGAGTTTAGTCCAAAGATATCCAACACGGGACTTTTATTATCAGAAGAACAATCAGTTACCCTTAGGTTGTGGTATGTGTGGGATGGGAGCCTGCACAGGTGTTACACTTTCATGAGTAGCGGAATTCATTCCGCTCGAAGTCTGTTCTGAATGCTTATCCACCTCAACTATCTTCGCTGATCCTTGTAGCTTTTGCTTGTGGTGGTCCCGTCGCGTCGTAGAAAACGCTCACGAATTCTTTATGATTCTCATTCTCTGACTCTCTGAGTCTTGTAGATGCAGCCAACGAAAGGTGATAGGGAAACAATAAGCTGCAAGTATTTTTTAAAGTGGAAAATACACATGCATTGCGACACTCGACAGTTATTGTAATAAATGAGTGGAGTAACAGGCAACTGACCAACTCAGCCATAACATAATTCCTTGTTTATTGAATTTACGAGACATTCAATATTTCACCAAAGGGCCTACAATATAACTTCTCTATTTTTCATGAAGATGTTTGGCGCTTTTCCTTGCGCCGGTGCTCTGCTAAATCTCCCTTAAAAATAATTCGATTTTCTATTTACTCCAGTAACCAGATGGCGGACGCATATGAGATTCTAGTGGCCCTTCTGGAAACCGAACTGGGGCAAGTGTTAGCCAACATCCATGCCGCAGGACATCTTCACTCTATTGTTCCTCCAGGGATTAAAACAGCAGGAGGAGGAGTTTCCTCCGGCTCCGGAAACAATAATAACAGCAGTGACAACTCTCCGTCCGAAGTTGTACCTCCAGCGACGTCACCATCTGCACACGCTGCAACAAATGGAAATGGCAACATTCCAATTCCAACTGAAGACTCCAAGTCTCCGACAACAACACCACAAGTGGACGTTCCCAATTCAGAGAACAATAACAGCGAGGAAGACAGTCAAGTTAATAACAACTCGATGATGCCAGTGAAGAGCCATGATAAAGTATTGGACATTTCCACCACGACATGCTCGCCGTCACCACCGTCAGGGAAGCATTACTTAGTTGAGCAAGCAAATAAGAACCGGCACGTTGCCGAAAGAGCTGCACGCTTTCTCCTCAGTCGATACTGGGAGCAGAGCTCACCAGTTGGCTCCGAAAATAACAATTTCTCTCGCTCTCCTCATCCACTTGTCACAAATTTATCTCGTGACAGTAATAGTAGCACAAGTAACTTGAGTAATTTTTCCGGAGAGAGCAGCCATTCACTTTCTCCTTTCGGCGATGAGGACAATCGCCACCACCACGACGGGGAGAAGCAGTCGTCAGCCATTATTGGAGATGAAAAGGAGAGTGCAGAGGTTGACAATGGGAAAAGTAGGAGTTCAAGCGGCACTCCGACAACATCTACACTCAGGTATACGGGACACTCTTCCCTTTACATCGTTTTTACTCTATAACAATCAAACTCTAACGGTATATTCCCACTTTATACACAAAACACAAGTGGCTCTGTTGAAGTTACATGTATAGAATTGAAATGAGCTCTGCCTGCTTCCTCCTACATTGCCGTCGATTGTCCGTAGACGTACATAAACCCTCTGTTATACTCCAGCACTCGTATACATTCTCGATGTTATAAACAAAATGAGAAAGTAAGGGGGAAATGTTGAGCACTCGAGCTTCTAAAAAGCGAGGCGCAGTGTTCATTCGTGATGTTCAAGCTTTTCCTCCAAAGAACTGTACAAGTTCATTATTATTATTACAACATCACCGCTTTTTCTCAGATAACGAATTCTCTCTCTCTCTCGCTCTTGGATGGACCCATTTTATTCGTTCAACTCCGATGCCCATTTGTAACGCAATAGCGAAGGCAAGGTCACGCTCTTCCGTTACGCTTTGAAAGTGTAATGTGAATGAGACAAGGGAAGAACTAGAGGTTCCAGCGGACTACACACTGTCATAATGAACATATAAAGGATTTTGGTAACTTTGTGACATGATTCTAAACAAGAGTACCAACAAGCGTCCACTGCACTATGATATCGGACATCGGAACACTTATGATTTCATATGCCATCAGGCTTATCAACAACACGTATCACTCACGAGTAACGACTCTCTTGTTTTCATGTAGACCCAGCAAACCTTACATTTTTGTACTCCGCAGACACACTGATAAAATATTTTGAAGTTTATTTGAATTTATAGCGACTCCCTGCATTTGATATCATATCATCAATTATAAAATCACAAATAGCAGAGAAATTCCCAAGAGAGCGAAGATAGCTGCTCCGATGTATTTGAATGTGAAATTTTGTTCATCGGAAAGGATTTGTTTGCATTGCAAAATTCTCATTTTAAGTTGGAATCACAACCTCGAAGCATTCCAATTGGACGCTTCACATGGAATTCAATTTACCTTGTAAAAATCTCATATGTTTTTGCAAATTGGAAAGTTTTCAGAGTGGAGAAAATTAAGATACTTGAACTCGTCGGTTCTCTCTCTCTCTCCAGATCCAGACGTATTTCTTGAAAACTGCTGAAAGGCACAAGGAAAACGAGGCGAGCATATATATCTAGCTGCGGGGTAGAAAGCGGAAAAATTGCATTTTCATTTCATACTTGGGATTTTAGGTTTTCTGGTCATGGAAGTCATCATGACACGTCACAACTACAAGCTCACGCAGTTAGTAGGCCATGTGTGCAAGCTAGTAAAAGTTTTTGTGCATTTTCCCTGTAACAAGTATAACAACAGTGTATGTGCAAGTAAAGAGTGTAATCATCATCCCCATCAGCGCTTGTAACACAGCTTTCTACGACCATCTTTCCCCAGGATTATGATTATTAGAATAGATGTCGAGATATGAAAATGGGAAAATGTAATGTGTGTGGACTTTGTGTGGACCTGCATCTCCTTCTCCGCCAGCATGAAACAACCTAAATAGGAAGGGAGGCGTAACAAGTTTATAGCAAAGTCATACATATTCTGGCCAGCTTTCGCGTGAAAAGGATAAAAAAAAGTGCAGAATGGCTAGCTCAAAATGCTTATGGTTTTTGGGTGTGTGTGGCCAACTAGAAAATAGGACTGTAAAAGGACCCGACAGTGTGACTGCAAAAATAGAACTTTGAGCGTGAAAAGAAGAAAAAACGTATCCATTTTTTGGGATGTAATAGCGCTCAAACACTATCATCACGCGTTAGATATAGTGTTCCAGTGTTAGTGTTGAGTTACGAAAAAACTATGAGAGTCGCATATATTTTTTGAGCGAGTTATTTTGTTATTATGAAGATATTATATATTTTTACCACTTTTCAAGGCGGAACGTGCAAACGTTAATGCGTTGGGATGACCGTGGCGGGGAAAGACTGACAAGCGGAGTAACTCAATCCATTCTGTTTATACACAACTTTTCTCCAGCATTTCCCTCCGCATCCTTCCTTCAGTAAATTACTAGAGAAAGTGTAGGCATTTCTTTCTCTTAAAAAAGAAGAGAGAGAGAGAGAGGAAGAAACACTGATACATGGTCCCGATTTTCTTTCCCTTTTATCTACTAATGCAACGCTTTAGTACATGTTTTCCATAAATTGTAGCTCGTGCTTGTTTTCCCTTTTCCCCGGGGAAATAACAAATGGTACGGATTCATCTGTTGTTTCGTACGGATTAAAGTGGTGTTTCCGACAGCGAAAGAAACTCTGCTTGTGCATGTATATTGTTGTTCCAGCGGACAAAGACGTAGAGAAGAGTGATTGCCATGCATGACTATATGTATACATGACGAAGATATATACTGAGATAACGGACGTACCAAGATATTTAGACTCACAATAACCATAAAATATAGAAAAATTCTGTTCTTTCCGACACCATAACT
>JAQFZW010000591.1:0-51318 GCA_034687055.1 Heteromurus nitidus | reverse complement strand
GGTGGAACAAAGGTGTCAATCACACTTTTTAAAAGTGATTTACATTGAGTTCGGAAGGGACCTTCCCTCTAGTTATATTTCTATCTTTTTGTATCTATCTATCTAGATAGATAGATGTTCAGGGAATACTAAACAAAAAGCATCGGGGACAATGTTCAACGGGCCAACAATTGGCAACAATGAAACTCTCTGCACAAGAAGCAGAGATTCTTTAGAATTCTTTAGATTTTTCTTAGAATTTACCGCTAGGAAGCGATCACAGGTTCACGAGATATCTTGAGCCCAGCTCACCTCAAGTTCAGCACAAAAATGTTGTAATAACGTTTTGATCTGACCTAGGAATTATAAACAGATTTGACCTGGAAAGGTCTACAGAGGTTCACTGGTGAATAGGCAGGGTCATTATAACTAGATTTCATATCTGTAATTGTGATGATTGACCGTGTCCCCCTTTGTTACTCCGACGCAAGTGAACTATTGCACCCAGGGAGTATCCTCCCTTATTGCACCATCTCATTTGCCATCATTGTTTCAAGTATTGGACCACAGTCTTCCTCGTCCACATTGCCGTGCAAATCACTGTTGATCTTTGAAGGACACATGCCATATAACATGATCACTCATCAGGTTCTTGATTACATACCGATCCCGAATACATACCAAATTATGCATGGAACAGGAAAAGTGCCACCAATGATATTTTCTTTCATTTCATAATGTACCCCTCCAACTCGGGATAATATCGGATGTACAAATATAATTTAAGGGAGAGGCGCAAAGGTTTCAGTGGAAATGGAGAAAGAGACTAGTTAGGAAAAGTATAATAGTAATAATAATAATAACCTAGTACACATAATTCTACATGACGAAGGTCTTCTTGTAATACTGAAAAGCGGGGAGAAGAGAGAGAACTATGCAGTGTAAGTAATGCATATTAGTAAAGTACTAAAAAGGTCTACAAAAGAGTGAGTGCGGGAGAGAGAGAGACGCAAAGAGCAAGTTTAGTTGCGTTATATATCCGCTCTCGGGAGAATGCATCTATGTCGGTGTCTCTCCTATGCATTTGCTTCATCACGAAATATATGGAAAAGTACACAGACATAACGTTCTCGGAGAGAGGAGGAAGAGGCAAAAGCAGTTTAACTTGAAAAGAGGAGAGTAGTCTGTGTATCGCGCTTGACGTTAATTTGAAAAGTTGTGTATGATTTGTGCTCGCAGATAAGGAATTCATAAAACTGATTTATCGATGACATTCTCTTCGTCTCCATTCACACTCTCTGTTCCTCCTTTGACGTTCCTCCATTTCCATGCCCATTATTTATGGCCACTATGCGAGCATGCTGGTGCTTTTGGTGCCTCTATTGCTTCCACTGCTGCTCCTGTTGGATGGAATGGCTCTTCGTTTTCTCTCTCTCAGTAGTACTACGTCTTCTCTCTTAAAACGTACAAAACTATGTACCTATTTTATTCTCGAAGCTCTTTTCTTTTTTGGATGGATATATGTACGTTACGTATGACTGCTGCGAGGTCTTGGCTTGCTTTTGATGATACATAGCTTCAACTCGTCTCTTCTTCTTTACCCCGAAAAAATACTGCCAAGCTGGATGATACCCAGGCACACACATTACAGAAAATGTATATTTTCCATGAAAAAACACTGCCACATAGTTTCCTATGGAAAGGCAATGCTTCTTCGTCTCCTCATCTTCAATGCTGAAACATCAACTGCAATTCCAGCCAGCTATAATAATCATAACACATATTCATGCATTTCAAACAAAACGACGGAGGAGGAGAGACACGACCAAAAATAAGAATGAAAAGGCGAAGAGGAAACAAAATAGATCCGAATTCGAACAAGTAAAATCGTGGTGGTGATAGTGTAGGAGTAAAAATATATAAAAAAGTGAGTGAATAGTGAAGTGTAAAGGTCCTACTTCCTCCAAAGGGTGAGGTCGTAAGAGTCGTCTTCGACTACATTATGCCACTTGTATAAATAAAGTATGTGTGTATTTACTATACATCATGTACATATGCATCACTCGCAACAAAATAGAGCAGCACAACAGAAATGTTTCATATGAGACAGTTTTTCCTCTTACGTTTCAAAGATGGGCGGAGGTGGAGAGATCCCGTTCTCAAGATATCGCCTTTATGTGCAACTTTTTGTAAGCGGGAGAAAAAGGTGCATGGAACTTGATGGAGACTTGCACACTACATAAAAATAATCTATGCTGGATGCTTTTGGGACATGTGCAAAAGTGTCATTTTTATATTCGAACGTTATGATCACGTGGAATGTGTTGCAAAAGTGAAGAGTGACTGAGCGGAGGAAAGGAAATGTAAAGTTGTAAACTAAAAGTAGTAGTTGGGGTATAGGGATGATGATGATGATTACGATGTCGATGATATACTTTACGAAATATATATATTTATGTTCCTTTTCCGATGTGAGGAGGAATGAATATATTTTATGAGGAAAATATCTACACTTGCTCCATATGCACAAAATGGAGATCCCTTATGGAATGTATCATGTTGTCATCATTTGCACCCCGTTCCCTTTCCCGAATCTGAAAATCTTTCGTTTTCCTCTGAAAACTTTCATGAGAGACGGCATGTGCCTAGTTCCTCCTGCTAAAATGAAAACGAGCTTTTGGGGAAAGGAAAGAAAAAGGATGAAGGAAGGGCTAAGGGAAGGAGGCTGGTGAAAGCTCGGCGTCTTTTCAAAAGAGCGGTGCGGAGTTGCTGAGGAAAGGGGGTGGATTTTAGTTGGATGGGGATTGATGTGGGACGGATGGAGAATGAAATGCTGAGCCGAGTTGTGTGAGTGAGCGACCGCTGATGCTCTCGTATGTTATGAAGTTGTTGCTGATGATGATGATGATGAATCTCGTCTTTCGTGTTTCGTGTGCGGACAGAGACGTGTGCATATAGTCCTTTCCTTTTGCTTCGTCCTTTGCTATAGTCATACTCTGGTCTAATCTACAACACTCCATTAGCCGTCCATTTAACGACTATAATTACAATTATTAGACAAACATTGAAATTTCCATTTACTTAAGTTATCTAATTATTCTCTTCCTCCCTTCCATCCTAATTTTAAGGGATTTCGTGGGGAAGTCTAATAATAGTATTTTATTTCCTCTGCTATATGATGGCCATTTGTGCGGCTATAGGTCTTGACTTTGCTGCCAGATTCTGGAGCACGTGGCCAAGGCTTTTCCATTCCAATTCCTCGTTTCTAATATGCCCTCGTGGCGAAGGGAAAAGCGTTATTAAGGAGACCTCCAGAGGGGAAAAAATTGAAGGATTTATTCATTTCAATCAAAAACCAAGAGGATCCAATCTCTGATAAGACTTTATTACTGGCTTAGCTCTTCATTCAAAGTTATGATGGGTTTTAGGTGAACGTGAGAAGAGAAAGGTATGTCTGGCAGGAGCACGGTGTACGCGAGACGAACACAACCAAGAGCAAATACCACTTCCATCATATATTATATTACAGCTTTGAGTTTTAGCTTACCTCACACAAGATAAAAAAAAGTATATCTAAGTTTTTTCAGAGTGAGAGGGAAAAGTCATGCGTTTAGGAGGAGAGAACAAGTGGGAGAAGCAGAAAAAGAGAGATGGAGATACATAAATGACATCGTCACTTCTCATCTTCGGTGGACATGGAACATTGGACGATGCGAAAGAAGGCAAAGGAGCACACACGACACAACGAGTGGAAATGAGGAGGAATGAATGCTTCAAACAAGAGCTCTTGTAAAATAAACATGTATGAAAAGCTAGCAAAACTAGCACTAGAAGTAGTTCTCTCGTGTTGCGTATATTTATTACATTATATGAGGGAAGAATCAGTGGCTTTTCTAAGCCATCATAATCATCGTCTTCGCCATCATCTTCTTTCTTCATCGTTTACTTCATCTACATCATCATCATGGTCTTCGTCAGGACGAGAAGGAAGGAGCACCTTCAAAGACAAAAAAAAGTTGCAGGTTTTCTCCGAAAGGTATGTAATATAATAGGATGATGGGCATACATAACTTGTCATTTCCGAAAGATTCCTTCCTTCTCCTCGAAAACTTCTCCTATTCAACACGTCTAACTTGAGAGAGATGCTTCTCTCGAGTATTGCATTTTTTACGGATGGTGAGCTTTTTTTTAACTCACCAGTTTTCTCATCGTTGAAATAACATGTGAAACTTACATACTCACTGGGAAAAAGTGTTTATATCCTGGAAGGCAAAAAATATGTCATGGCCTAGCGTAACATTTTGTGCCTCCAGCATTTCTCGATATGTGCATACAAACGCACGCATGTTATAAATCGCTATACATCTTTTATCCTCCTGTCTCCACTTAACTTTGATCTAAAATCCAGAAAATAGAGCATATCGGCTGTAACAAAGTAACAAGATGCTGCTCACACGGACACGTACAAATTTGTCATAATTTGCTCTCTATTAATATACATATACGAGGACACGAAGGAAGCGAGTAGAAGGAAAAAGGATATTAGAGAGAATAAACCGGTCTACGTCTCTTCTGGTTGAGTGTTGCGCTTTTCTTAGCTTCTCCTCTTCTCCTCTCTGTACAAAATAAATACATATTCCCTTTAGCAGCGAGTACGTATAAGGAAAAGTCAAATGTGAACTTTCAGCGTGTGTAGCTAGCATGTGCATGTCTATATCTTCAAACATACATACACACACATATCTTTATACATATTCCAAAACAAGCTCAACCTGAACTGGAAATGGAGTTGAGTAGCTGTGAGAGCGGTCCTCGGAGATAACCATCCAAGATTATTTCACTGTTTTTTCACTAAAAAGATTTTCCAACTTTTTTTCTTTTTCCTTGTGCGATTCTCAACCAGCTCTAGTTTTTTTGTGCTTGCTCGCACTCACTCACTCCGTCACTCTTTCTCGTTGTCAACCTCCTTTTTGTCATGAAGTCAGTCAGTCAACGAAGTGGACTGACATCAGGATCTACACGAGACGGAAAAGAAAGGATGCTCTTGCTACTTGATATAATAGCTGAAAAAGCTCTAAAGCATAACAACAGCATATAAGAAATATATCTTACGGAGGAGTCAGCACACACTGTCCAAAGATATCTTTCGGTTGACAGATGAAGAAGAAGAGGAAGGAAGTTTTATGTGTGTATATTCCTCTTTTCAGTGAATGAAGGGAAGAAAGGGGTGATCAAAATGTACACTAATAGCAGTACTAGCCGTCAAGAGCAAGTCAGAAGCTGGCACTCCGAGACTAATCGCTGTGTAACAGCCACGAAAAAACGAACAAGGAGGTAAAGGAAATGAAAGTAGAGTACACAAATTTTGCTTTGGTGTTCGCGGTAAAAGGTGCTTCTTTGTATCTCTTTCCCAACGTTTTTTATGTAAGCTCAGCTGAGCCAAACTGACTGACTGACTGTCGCTGTTATAACAGCGTTCACTTTGACTTGAGAGAGAGCAGAGAGCGGAACGATGAGAGGAACATGTTGCACACATTACGAATATAGTGATAACCAAGTTATATCATATTGGAGCAATCATATCCGTAATAGTATATTTTTTGTGAATGTATTTTGCTGTTCGCGGAAAGAAAGTAAAAGAGATTGTTGTTTACGCATGGTGTGCAATAGGTGAACTGGTTGCAGAGAAAGATGTATCATTTTCATTTTCTACTTTGGCCATACTTATCTTATTTTTATCCACACATGATCGTGATGAGATGGGCATAGACTTTTGTCAGATGAATCGCAGAGGGAAGATGAGGTTTTATTTGAGGATGCCCAAGGTATCACCGACCTTGTCCTCTTCTCATTTTTCTTTCGTTTGCTAGTTGATGATCACATCAAAAGTCTTATGAAGATATTTTTATTTAACAGTTATAATTCTACTGGCGAAACACGGTATCAGAACCTTAGTGTCTGTTGTTGTTCATTACGGCGATGATTACGACAGAGAAGTCTCTCAACGACGATGATACACCCTTGTCATTGTCAAAATTCTGTATGTGCATAGCGGAGACACGATGTCATGACTTTTTCATTATTTGCTCGTTGGAAATTAAGAAAATGATACAAATTACGGGTATACTAATGTACATATGTTTATGTATGTATATAATGTCAGTTTATGCGAATGCAGTACGTTTGACGTTGTCGTCGCACTGCTTGTCTTCTCGCAGACAGCACTTTTCTTAACGCTACTCACTCACCTTTCAAAATTCATTCATAGTGCTCATTCGGTGTTGCACTTTTCACTGCTCGTCACCTTCTCCCTGGATTCCTTTTTCTCTCCTTTTACATCTGTCTCAACTTGTTTGACTGTTTGACAGTCCGAGTCAAGTCGTAATAAGAGCGAGAGTAAATAAGAGAGAAGGCGACGCGACACCGGAAAATGGCACCGGGAGTGAATTACTTGAGATGTTGAGAGTTTTCCTAATGATTTGCTACGTAAAAAATACAAAATGTAGATTCATGTCAAATAGCATATTACATCTTCAAGGTAAAATACTGGAAGGCAAGAAATGAACACATTTTCATTTGGGGAAAACCGATAGTTGTTGAGTATTCCACAACAATAACTACATGTGCTCATGTTCAATATGTTAAACTGTTGAAAACCTGTTTGCTCGCGTTGCGGCAGCACAAGCTCAAACACAAGCGGTTCGAAGATAAGGTGAAAATAGAAACGTGTGCTAATGCCCCTACATATATCCATATTCTGCACCAACATAAACTTAAGGTCCCTCTATATTTTGCAAGGTGTATGCCCGGCTAATATCCAGTTTATTATTATGTTTGCAAGTAGGAGTAGACCACATCTGGAACCGGAGGAACTGGATTTGGAACGACACACTAGTGTACGTAACACCAAGTTAGCCCTCTTCTGCCCAAGCACTAAAGCAACACACGCACGCCACCATAATCACATCAGCATCAGCATCTTTTTCTGGACAAACTCCTTATCCTCTCTCTCTCTCTCGTCTGCAGTGGCTGAAAAACGCTGGCAAGCTATCGTTGGAGATTTTGAGACGTTGGGAGCAGATGAAGACGATGTTGATGCTGATGATGACGACAATGATGGCAATGATGAGGGTCATAATGATGACTTTGATGACTGGATTTAAAACGGGGTAATGTGAGAATGGAGAGGAAAAACGGGTATATTTGCCTCATGTGCCATTCTCATGCATTACTCCAGCTATACGAGAGAAAATATGTATATATCTCTCTCCTCCTGGTGTTTTTGCTCCGCTGACGATATTTTTTTACCCAATTGTGCATTACTTGTGCTCCATACATTTACACTTACTTTAGAAGATGGGCAGAAAGCGGAGGCTTTGGCATGTTGCCTACATCAGGCTAAAAACTTGTCTATATACATATTATGCATGTGTGCGGAGTTAATATTGAGAGAACCATACTCACTTTCCCTTCCTTCTTCCCAGTGATGTACTCCGCTGTTGCATGGTATCAGTAGTGGTGATGATGAGATGAGAAGACAATGATGCAATGGTAAGTAGTAATGAGAGCAACCGACCGATTTAAATATATCGCCTTTCACTTATGCATATTACTTTTACTTTTCTGTTTTTTCACCGTGGATTATGTGTGGAGGAGTTGGTGAAAACCAGGAGAAGAAAAAAAGTTGGGTGTCTCTAGAAGAAGACTATTATGAAAATACTGTGTAGTCGTCATGCATATCATCATCATCATCATCATCATCACTGCTATCCCCGTCCTCGTCATCCTTCTCATCAACAGCTTACTTGCTTTAGAATCTCCACATACTTTCCACCACTTCCACTTTCGCCCTCATATCGCACGTCATTCCGAGATGGAAAAGTGAGCAAAAGGATGAGAGAAGTAAAAAACATATTATGTACAAGTTGTGCTACTGCACCAAGAGCTCCTAGTCATCATCATATCTTTTCTTTTTTTCCTCAGTACTTTTCATCGTTGTCGTTGTTTCATCCTCCTCCTCCTTCTTCGTCGTCGTTGTCGCTGTCGTCGTCAGCGTGGTGGAAGGATAGACGAGAACGGTATTTTTCGGAACTACTGCCACCGCTGCCACGATACGATGTATGTAACTGCCTTTTCACTTCTATTTTTTTCCTCCAATGGAATATTATAGCACGAAATAAAGTTTAGAGAGAAAAAGCGTGGAGACGCGCGGAGAGTGAGCGGAGAAAAGCAATAGAAAAGGCGCAAGCAAGCTAGTAGTGGAGAAGCAAAAGCAGTTTCTGGTGGTGGATGTGTCGGAACACAAAGGTCTAATTAGCCATAAAGGGAGTGATTTATGTCAGATCGCGAAAATGCAAATATGAAATATGAAAATGAAGATGCCAGCCATAAAAGTGATATGTGGGACTCGGCTGGCCCATTTCCCTTTTACTAAAAACTTGTGCTCTTCTCTCTTTCTCTCTCTCTCTCACTCGTCCCTAACACAGAACTCTCACAGCAGTAGAGGAGCAGGAGGAGAAGAAGGAAAAAGCAGAAGCTCCTGCTGCATGCCTGCTCTGCCTGCTTCTGCTGCCAGCACTATATAATACTGATGCTTTTTGTGAGAAAAGAGATTCTCGAAAGTAGTAGCACTCCTCATGCCATAATATTCCCCGAGAAGAACCATAAGCAAAGGCAGTAAAGGCTCATTCACTCACTCACTTTTTTGGGTTGTGGGGTTTTGTGTATTATATTGCATGGCTGGCATGGCATGCCATGAGGAGATGAGGTATATGTGATATGATGATATTATACATGGCACACACACAACCAATGGCACAAAAACGGAGCAACGCTAGCACACAAGCGGTTCTTTTTTCTCCCTTCTCGAGATATACTACCGCTATTATTATTATTATATATTCTTTCTCTTCTCCCAACTTCCAACAGTGCTTAAAATGTCCGTATAGGAAGTACGTGTATATGTGTGTGTGTGTGAGTCAGAGTCTCTCGTCACTGGGAATGGGACGACGTCCATCATCCGCTTGACAGCTTTCATGGCTTTTCTTACGAGGATCAGTCCAACCGTGAGGGGAACTGCTGTCATAGCCACATTATTTACTGCTTCTAATTACACTCACCCATTCTATCCTGAAAAGTCTCTCTCTCAAAACTACGTCTCTCAGGGTTCTCTCTTCTCTCTCTTCTTTTCTGCTTTTCCTACTTCTCTCAGCTTCGCGTCTAGTCTAGAACACGATATTATTTTGCTTTTGCAGCTTTTATATTATTCGATGGGTACTTTTTTACACGGGAGCGAAGGCTATATGAGTGTGTCTGTGTGTTATGTATGATGTTATGCAGGAGGAGGAAAAGTGCTAGATGACTGGTACCGCAGTAAAAAGAAGAATAAGGCACTTTTTGCTTACTTGTATTATTCTTCCTTTCCATCCAACCAACATCACCATAGACAGACATAAGACACATACCTTCATACCGTCATATAATCGCAATATCTCTCTCTCCCGCTTCACTTTACTTATTTCTCCTGCTGCCACCATCTATCCTCGTGGCTCAGTGGTTCGCTGGAAAAACTTAGACCACATTTTATGTATGAAATCCTCAACTATTACATGATGCTTGGGTGATGCCTTCTTCGTCTTCTTCATCGTCTTTATTTTTTCTTATTATGCCTCTTTTCCTCTTCTTCAGCTTCCTGGATATCAATGTGTGCTTCTCCATCCTTTTGTGTTATGGATAATAACGTTATCTTATACAATATTTTCCTCTCTCTCTCTCCGTCTCCGTTTTACTAACTTCCACTATGCAATATGCAAGCGAACACAAAAAATTGTAATAGCTGAAGTGTACATCCATTACAAAAAGAAAAAAGGAAAATACCCCCTTAAGATGAAAACCCATAAAAAGGTGGATGAATGCAATGCGATGGATGCGGTATGTATGTATAATAACTACTTCGAGAGAGGAGAGAGAGAGAAAGAACTGACTGACTAGTGACTGCTAAAAACTCCCTTCTTGCTTACTCCGCACTGCTTTTTTCTCCTCTTCTTCTTCTGCATAATAATAATAAAAAATCTTTCTTAAATATTACTTGTCCTCGTCCGTGTGCACTCGTACTTTACTCCAACTCTTCCAGTTACACAATGGTCGCGGTAATTTTTTTTTTTCTCGACGCGCTATTCTTAGGAAATGGGCGCGGCTCCCGTTTTGATTTTTCCAGCTTTGACTCAATGGGGAAAGTTTTTTTTTCAAGGGAGGAAAAATGGAAGGATTGTGCTCTCTTGTCCAAACTGTCGTTCTCTAGATGACGAATTGAAGGAAGTGAAAGAACCGTATGTCTTATAGGTGGAGTGTGAAACCCGTATGCATGCATGAGTATTGTATACGCACATCCAACAAGCGCCTTCCTATATTTAACACGGGTGCTCCTTTGGCAGACGCTATGGGTATACTATGATGCTTATAGAGTTGGTGACTTGTGGTGACAAGTGCATTTTATTACTTTTTTCCTTTTTGCCAATGATCCCTTATCCTTTGAAAGAAGTGTAATCTATCGATGAAAGAAAAAAATGAAGGCGAACAGGATATTTTATTGGATTTTCTACCACTCTCGAGGAAAAGCAGTTAACACGAATAAATAGATGGAAATTTTTTAGGCAGAATTGGAAGAGGAAACGTATGTATTTATATGTGCCTACTTTGTTGGAGTATTACTTCTCAAGACACAATTTCTTTCCACTCGTCCTTCCAGCTCAGACGAAAGACAGGGGAAATGCACAAGTGACGAGTGAAGATTGTCAGTGTCAGTCAGTCATTTGGGCTATGTTGAGTGATATAAACGGGTTGCGGGTTGAGGAAAACGCTTGAAGGCTAGACGCGTAGACGATGTGATGACGATGATGAGTGAAGTGGTGAGCTTAGTGCTAAAGCCCTTCTCGCAATCAAGTTCATGTCTTGCTGGTCGAAATGAAAGAGAAAAGCACAAGCACTTATGCGAATATAAAGAATATTTCAAAATTAGAGCAATTCAAGTGGTTGGCGATGCAATTTCCAAGTGATAATAATATGATTACATGCTCCATCCATCAGATCAGATTGACGTAGATTTTATTCATCAGTTTTCTCAACCAAAATCATCATTTTCACATTGCACTTCGAATAACGCTGTATTTACATAGATTTTTGTAAAGAATAACACAAGTCAGTTGGTGTATTTTTCGAGAAGAAATTCTCCAAGTTCTCATGTTGGCCTTGCAATAATTTTCCCCGTTCATTATTGCAATGTAATGTCCATCAGTCAATCGTTCATTTTTTCCGCAGAGGGAATGGTAAGCAAGTTGGAAAAAATATCGTTACTTCGGCTGGCTCAATTCGTCATTCGTTAGCACTGTTGTATTTTTTCCTGCGTTGTCGCTGATGACTGACTGACTGCCTTGCCTGTTTGGCTAAAATGTTGACGAAAAGTTAATAAATGGACTACTGACTGAGTCATGAGTTTTGAGTAGTCGTGATGGTGGTGTGGAATGGCAGAAAAAGAAGTTTTTTTCGGATGATGCGTATGCAACAGAGGGGCACTGGAGGAGTGAGGAGAAGATAGGTAACCGTCAGTCGTGTGGTGAACATGCATTTCCTCTACTGTATCATCATCCTCGTCATCCTCTTCATCATCGAGGGAAAATTTACTGACTGACTGAGTGACTAATAATATACGTTGGAAATTACATTGGAATTGGAAATGAAAAAAATGTATTCGCTTACACCAATGTCCCAAGCAAAATGGGTATATCCTCCAACGCGCTGTGGAATTTCGTGGCATATGTAATAGCGAGTTGGACAGAGACTGCGTACGCGTGCATAATGTATATGAAATGCATTTACCAAGCAAGTATTGCCAGAGAGTCCTCCAAAAAGCTGTGAATGATTGACAGTGACAGGTGTCGAAAAAATGTCAACCTGTCATCGGCCTACATGTCTGTCATTCACTTAGCTACTGGGAGCTGGCTCTCCTCTGCATATTGCTTTCATCTAATCCAAACAGAAAACCAATACCAGAAATCTTATGTATACCATCTTTGTCATTTTAAGTTTGTCTATATTTATGTACACATGTGAAGTTGCGTACACATATCCCTTGCATTTATGAGTACAAGTTTGATTTGTAGCATGTGAATGCATGTGATGTGGTAGCTGTCCATCCTGCGGAGCGGAGTGAAATGAAATGCGGTGTAATTAAATGGATCCCTTTTACCAAACAAATAATAATCACACTGATGACAATTTGACTGGTTTCTCGAAGCTTGTATGATGTATACATATATATCCATGCATATCTGCACTCCTCAAACTAGTCAAAATTACTTATGAACTACGTATGCGCACGCGGAATTTTGGTGCTTTTGTAACCTTTGTTAATTTTAATATTATACATACGCCGACATATCATCTTGTGCTGCGCAGCAAACACAACAAAAGTAACAATCGTTTCATCTCTCACAAGAGCTACTTTCATTTCTCATAATATGCATAAAATATAGGAATATTTTACTAGTTACAAGAAACCTTCCTTACCAGTTAGAAGAAAGGTTTAAATAGTGTGAGGCATCTATATAATTCCACTTTCCCTTTTCTTCCTCCCATTTTTGAGTAGTTCTTTATGACATGAGAGCTACTTCTAACGGCAGTCAACTCATCTTCAACTCCACTTTATCCCCTCCAAATATAGTCGTTCAAAAGTGTGGATGTGTAATGCAAGAGTACATACAAAAAAGTACGCGTTTTGTATATGATCTATTCAAGCCAAGGTATTTATGTAGGCACATCCTCCTCATTCACTACTTTTCATGGTTTCGCCCCACACAAAAGTGCAACTCCTTTCTCCGTGCTTATGTTATGTTTTTGTATGATCTCATCTGAGAACACCAACAAATACATATATTCATGTTACTAATGTAATCTATGTGCTTGCACCACACAATTTACTTGCAAAGGTGGAGATTTTTGATTAAAGAAAAGACGGAAACAATAGGCCCTTAGGGAAAGGTTAATCCTTCTTATTTTCACACACACGTATACACACTACAAAAAAGAGGAGAAAATTTTCTCTTGTTCACTTTTCCTCATCTTCTCTCTCTCCCACTCTATCTTGCCTTCAACTTTCCCCTTGTTTTTCGCTAAGTTAAACACATATTTTTATTCTTTGTTGGTTGCTCCTTCGCCGCTTATGTTATATAATTCTTACTTTTTCCCTTCTTTAATAGGAGTAATGTCGTGCCTTACTCTCTCTCTCTCTCTCGCTCTCTTAAGATGATACTGTTTTGCTGATGGCTCATGCAAGCTATATGCTCCCGTTCCCGCGCCTCACACACAACCCATTTTATTATTATAATCTTCTCTTTTACTTTACTCACTTCTGGCGTGAGCTGACTTCTCTCTATAACACATCTATTTTTCCTGCCCAGCTCAAGTTTTTAAATGTTCTTCTTGAGATACTCAAGGCGATAAAACTTATAAGCACATATACGTACTCTGCACTTTCTTCAGATGTTGAATATACGCTCGGGGTGCATATGCTTACGTATACATGTACATTTGTATGTCTATCTGCACGGTTAGATAAACATGTAGAGTGACATTGTGCAGTAAACAACGACACTTTTGTTGCTTAATTTTCTCCATATTCTGAAAGATACTTGGTTGGGCGAATCATGAAAGGCCACAAAAGCGGGTGAAAAGAAGTGAGCATATATATACTTTTATGAATGTAGATACTCCATGTCCTGATATACGTAAGTACATTATAGAGTGAATATCAGGATGGAGATATGCTTCAATGTTTCCACTTCTCGATTTAAGACAGGACAGGAGAGAGGGGCATCTTTCTTGTTTTTTCCTTCGTGAACTCCAACAACTGGTGATGTTTGTGTATGTTTCTGATTGTGTGTTGGTCCCTTTGAAGGAAAAACATTTTGATTCATTCGTTTAATTGTACCCTTCTCCCATGCCGGATCCGAATACACACCACTTGCTTCTCTCACTCCTTTTCCGCTTTCTCTCAAAATGCTTGGATGCGAAACTATCACTCCATCCATGTTTCTTCTTTTCCTGTCCTGACTCTCTCACCCACACAACGAACTACCCTGAAAATCCTTGCTCTATTTTTGTTACATAATATTACCCCTATCTTTGTTTCCTTACCTTTAAAAAACTTTCTCCTTTTACTTCTTGGCATGCATTAAATTTTCAAAGATTCACTTGTGTTTTTGTTACTCACTCAGGGACATCATCCTCCAACTAAGCTCGGAGAAAAGTGGGAAAGGCTTGAAAGAACAAACCTAGTGAGAGAGAGAGAGGAAAAGAAATCACATCTCTCTCCACGATCGAAATTAATGGGCAAACACCAACAAAAACCAACCAACCAACCAAATAGAGAGAGAGAGAGAGAGAAAAAAAATACTAAACAGAGTGGAGCAGTCAAGAAAGAAATCATAGGAAAAGGTCCTTTGTGGTGGTACGCAATGAATGTATGTCGTATAAAAAGAGCCTTGTATGCCATTTTCCCCCTGTAACTATTCCCTTTCTTGAGGGAGCAACAAGAAACGGAGAAGTGGAGAGACAACGGAAAGGAATATATAAAGTAAGTGACGCATGGGACAATGACGACAACCAGGAAGAGATAGAGACGACGGAGAAAACGAATGAAATACAAACATTAAGAATTTCTCAAGCTAAGCGTAAGATTACACGTTTTAGAAATACGAAAAAGATAAATAAAATCTGGACTCAGAAAAAGTAGAGATTGCTCCACCATTTTTTATCACAATATTTTTTCTCTTCCGGTGGAAAGGAAAAGCGCGTGTGTGTTTTGCTCGAGAAGGAAAACACTTGTTACATTTTGGATTAAACAAATTTCTGCTCCTTTCTTCCCCGCACCAAAGCTACTTAATCATGCCCCTTTATGATGACTTACGCATTCCTCCTTTAATGTTTGAGTAGCAAAATTCAGCAAAGGAAAAATGCTTGTTGCGATTTAAATCAATCTTCTCGCTTCATCCTCTCATCGTCGAGGATATGCCGCGCCGTACCGGTGCTGGTGCCTTATTTGCAGCATAATTTTCTCTCTCTAATACAACTTTATTTATTGAGAGACCGGAAATAAAACAACGACAAAATTTTCTCATACAAATTCTCATGGATAATTTATGCAAAACGAATTAAAATGTCTGGAGGAAAGATATACGAAGGAAAGTTTCACAAAAAAGAATGAAAAAGGTAAGGAAAAACGGAGTGAAATTGTTACTCTTTTCCTGGCAATTTAAATGTATAAAATCACCTGGGTTGGAGCTCATAAAACAAGTGACAATCTGCTATTTTTTCTGCCTCATTCGAGAAGAGGAACACTGGAGAGAATGTGTGTAGAGTTCGAGAAGGGAGCCACTGGGAGAAAACAATTTTCCACTGGAGTACATATGAATAAACTGTCAGTGAAAGGGAACAAAATGAAGCGGAGATGACTATGCGGAGAGAGGGAGGCATTTTGTTCAGCGAGGTGGCGACGTTGCAGCTCTTTTATAAGAATATACCAAACTTGAACTTAGAGTGTCACCTCTTTTCCTTCCTATAAAAGTTGTCTATATGACGATGGCTGGTATGTAACCTGCTTAAACTCTACGTGGGTTACGCTTTACGCTACGCACACATTTTCTGGTCCATTAAGTCAACCAGCAATCTGCATGTATGCCTTTTTTATTCTCTTTTCGAAAACGAATAGGATCGGATGTGTGTATTGTGCATGATTTCAAACTGCGACAGTTGGTAGTTTATGCCTGAGTGTGATGCTTAGGTTGACTGACTACAAATGATGTACAATATATCTGGACAGTGACAGGGCAGTAGGTAGTAACTTGTCAATGTGGTGATAAGGAACCCTACATAGTATAAAAGAATATTTATCAATAAAGGTAGGTAAATTTTCCAGCTTGAAACTGACTTTAAAACATTGTCGAATTTTTGGAAAATTTATCCATTATGATCCGAGAACTCGCTCCTATCTGTGTTTGCAATTGCGCATAACAGAATTTAGAAATGTGCAAATCGGCTTTTGATAATATTATCATTTCTCTTCTAAGTTTTGCAGGCTGAGTAGAATATGCATTTGTAGTCGTCAATTAGGGTAGGCATTCCTCCCTGGAAAGGGATAAGGGGCAATGGAAATAATTACCGGTCCAAATGCTTCAAACAAAACGAGTCTCCGTTGTTACGCTGAAAAGATGGGAATTGTAGATGGGCAGTCCCGGTGCCTTCATTAGAATATAAATAAGGTTGGCGACAAACTTTTTGTACGTGGATATCGGCATACATTCCGAATACGTCCACCTATAAACACTGTTCGCGTCTGTAAAAATAAAGGGATTTTTTTGACTAGTAAAGTTTATTATGTGGTTCGTAGAGAAAAAGACGGACTTGATTCAGGTGAAGTATTTTGTCCTCTTGGAGTGAGAGTAACTTTGACAAACATCCAAAAATCCGAATCTCTTTTACTGCATTCTGCAGACTAAAGTCAAGTCAGCAAAACATCATCAACAACCGACATGGAAGCGAGGGAAAGGCATTAGTAGCAATAGCAATACATTTTTTCTCCAGAACTAAAGTTAGCAAGTATTTCGCTCCACTCCAGAAGCAGTTTAGTTTGAGGAATGCACTATACGTGTATAATGTTCGAGTAGGTATATATTTATACCTTCAGCAGGAAATAGGATAATGCATTTATCCCTTTTCCTTGGTCATACACTTGTGCATATTATGTACATTGTAGGTACATGTCTCCTCTCTACGTCTGCAATATGCATGCCACCAGCAGAAAAATATTGTGATCTGAAGTTGTCGCGAGCTTTTTTGGAGAGAGGAGAGACATTTTCTGCTTTTAAGGACACCCAGAAAAAAAAATCTATATAAAGGAAGACGAGAAGTTAGCTGTTTGTTAAATTGTACACAGGCTAGGTATTACAGGAATGAGGAGAGAGAGAGGAGAAAGAGGAATCGACGGACAGAATGGGATCTATTTTTCCTTTTCCCGTCGTCTTCAAGAAAATGACTGCAGTCGATCACGAAAGCGAAGGGTCGGTGATGTGATGTGATGCGACATCGCTTCAAATGGCATCTACGAGAGAAAGCGACGTGTATATGCATGCATACAGAGAAAGAGACGGACGGATATAGCACACAACTGCCATTCCCACCAATCTCGCGTCTTCGTCTTTTCTCTTTTTTTGTATATTTTGCCGACGAACCGATACCATCCTTTTCGCTCGTGGAGAAAAAGGGGGGTCTCATTAGGAGCGTCAAATGGGCAAAAGGAAAGCTGGAGAGTACGGGGGCCAAAGCTAAAGACATGACTGTACTCTATGCACATAAGAAAGCAACACAATGAAAAAAACCCTCTTGCTCACTTCGTCCGTCTTCTTCGACTTGTGGCGTTTATCGTAGACATGTATGTACATCTTTGCATAGTTAAGTTTGTATACTTTTCTCTGCCATTTACCTTCTCTTATTTTAGGGCAACCACTGAAAATGTTTTTGATGCTGTTGATGATGACACTTTATATATTACTAAAGAAAACGCTCGCACATTCTTATGCCCTTTCTCTTTCCACGCCAGGGCTATTTTCCCCGATATAAGAATTGTTTGAAGATGGAGGCAAGGTGTTCTCTCCCATTCACACAAGTGCACATTTACGCAAACATTCTTACACTCTTTACAATTCCATTCTCAATCTTTTCCCTTCCATTTATATAAAACACTGTGTATGTACGTAGGTTTGTAAAAAAACTCTATTTTCTCTTTTTCCTCGTGTGCATTTAATACCTATGCATGTGTTTCAGCTATTTACTTTATTCTTCTTTTCGTAAAGTCCTTAAGTGAATGGCTTCTTCATCCTCAGCTTCAATACACTACTTTTCCCGTCCTCTTTGTTCCTTTTGTAATTCACAGGTGAAACAGTAAACAACTTTGCATCGCACATCGAATCCTGTCGCATGTACACAATGTCATTTTCATTTGAAGCTCCTCTTTTAAAACCTCTCACGCGTCTGATTGTCCTTTCTTTCCTCTCTTGTTTATCTGTCCGTGTGCAATCTCTTTTGCTGGAACAAGAAAACAACATGGATTTCCATCTTCAAACTCGATTCAAAAAGAGGATGACACTGAAAGTCAAGGAGAGGGTCGAGAGGGGATATATATATTCCAAGTCTTTTCTTTTTAAAATGCAATGTTTTTCCTTGAGCCGCTTTTTACCATTTTAACTAAATACTCTGCAATTCCAGAGGTTCTCTCCGTAGCTTAAACTTAAATCCTCGCGTCTTGAACACAAAAAACACATCTCAGATGCGATATAATATGTAATGATGAGATGCAGGAGGAGAGTAAAGCAATGATGATTACATGGCGAGTGAAGTGAGCAAGCAGCATGAAAGGAAGCAAACAAGGACGCTTCAAATATCCCAGACGGATCTCCGTGTTTCACTGGAAAGTACGTTTTCTGTCGAGGCATCTCACACATATATCCATACACGAATGAGTGAATGAATGAACGGGGGAATCGACAGGCATATTTTCCTTATGTTACGGCGACGGACCCAGTATAAAACGTGCAGTTATTGTATTCCAGGTTAAAATAGGACACTTTTGTCTATATGAGCAGATCCGTGTGTGCCTCTATTTTAACCTAAAACCTCTTTTACTAAATGCCCACGTTTACTCGTAATAATATAAAAGTTTTTCGTCTTCGAGAGAGCGACATCAAGAAGGAAAGGCGACTCCAGTGGTTGGTGTGATGATGGTGTAGTGATGATGATGTTGCTTGCTTCTTTTTATGCTATTAGAAAATAGTATAATACCACACCACTGCATATTATAACATGGGGCAAAAAAGTATAAAGTGTAAGTAAAGCCGAAGCTTCAAAGCCCTCTGTGTATTTTCTTGTAGACGTAAAGAAAAGTATTTTGTACAAAGCGGAGCATCGGTTTCTTCCCCAAAATATACTTGTATATACACACAAGTTTTTTTTTCTCTCTCTCTCTGAAATGGGAAACGAAAGCTGCAGGAATAGGATGGGAGAAGGAATGAAGAGAGGAGAGAAGTGGAAGAGGAGAGAAAAGCAAGCCATTTGAATGCATGCGACTGTCAGTCAGAAGACATTAAGGTTCCTCACGTAACCCATCGAGGGGACTCATCAGTCCTCGTAAAAATGTCATCCGGAACGACTTGACATCTGGGCCTTTACTGCCAAAATGCCTTGGAAGAACCAACTTCTACGCTCCTCTGATTCGGTCACTGTGTAATTATCCACTGATTTACTGCTATCTCATATCCCAACAACCAGCAGCAGCAGCAGTGCTCACACAGGCACAAACTATTACTATCTTTACTTGCTCCTCCGCCTTTCCCTCTCTCTCTCTCCTTTCCTATACTTTTATATCGATCTCGCTCTCCTATAAAATCCTATCCGCTTCTGCTTCGGCAATGTCCCTTCTTTTCCCAATGTTCATTCATACATACATAAAAGTTAGCTTGTATTGCTATTAGAAAAAACTTATTCCTTTTTCAAAAGCCGATCCTCACTCACACACATATACACCATGTACCCAGAGATACATTACTTTTTTAACTATGTATGTACATCACGACGACACTATATCCTAGTATCACATGAGTGCTGCTACTCCATTTATTTCTTCAAGACGACGCGGAGAAAAACAGAAATGAACAAGACGACTCACGACCACGACAAAAGACTTTTTTCAAGACATCCTATGCATCCTTCTTCGAACTGATGACAAAGCCAAGAAATGTACCATATTCATTCATATGCATATGTAAACCATCAAGTGTGTTGAGTGAGAGAACCGATCCGCGCACCGCGTCCTTTACTTGATATTATGCAACTTAACTGGGATCAAAAAAGGAAGCGCTTATTGAGGGAATTTGATCGCTTTTCGACAGATGAAAAGCCTTCCAGAAGTGCGCTGGTAAGTATATGAACTCTTGTGGCAGAAAGAGGAAAAACTAGCGGAAGCTTTCATGATCGTCATTTTCATCGTCATCATCAACATCCAAATTTTTCTCCGTTTTCCTTCATTTTCATCCATTCACTCATTTATTGCTTGAGAGAGAAAAATTTCTCCACACTTTTTTCTACCTCTCATTCACATGTCAGCACAGTCAGCAGTCATAGTCATCAACGTGATGGCGGTGGCATCATCACCAACAGGAGCGTTTTCCCCTTCTCCTCGGTCATGTCAAATCAAAATTGATACAGACAGACAGAGCATAGAAATGATGAAAGGAACAAGGAGAAAAAAGGACAGAGAGAGAAAGAAAATTCCAAACCAGACGTGTGGAAAGGTATACATGACCAGAACTTGGGGAAAGGGGGAAAGGTGAACGTTGAAGCTGAAAAAACATTTCTTTTCGCTTGCAGTCGACCGGGAAAATATATGGGTTTGGAGAGCCGTTAGAAGGAAGGTGGATATTTTGAGATGGATGCACAAACTGCTTTTTATTGCTTTGTATTATCATATCACGTCATTCATTCACTCATTCCGGAGGAAAAAGAGAAAGGCAAGTGTGTTGGAGAGACAAGTGAAGTGACTGAGTGAGTTTAGTAGTTCACCATCACCAAAAAGTACGGTGTGCATGCTTTTAGCTCTTCGTCTGTACACAATTCTATATACACTCGCATGCTCCAGCGGAAAGGGGGAAAATATAATAATGGGGGCTTAAATAACTTTATGCCATGTTTTTCGAAAATAACCCACATTAAGCCAACTTTTAATTGCTCACTGCTACATTTAATCCATTTATTGGATATATGTATGCTGATGATGATGCCGGAGCATGGATGCACGTAAATAAAAAATATATAAGTTTATACGGTGTGCAGATGGGATGGATCAGTCTTTTCATGGGAAGCACAGTACACGTTTTTACGGAGAGGAGGAAAAATTAGAGGTTGGAGACGGGAGAAAGAAAGTGGAATATAAAATGTTGTTGATGTTGATATGCTTGTTCTAGTACGAGAGAAGTAGGTGGGGAATCTCAATGAATGGGATGATGTGAAATGTGAATTTGTTTTTCTAGAGAGAAATGTTGATATGGTGGTCCTGAGTCTCTTTCGTCCTCGGATCATCATCATCCCATGTTGATAGTGAGAGGGATATATCGGAGAATAGTTTGAGCATGTGGAAGACGAAGATGACGATGAATGTTGATGATACTCGCGCGGAGAGTTTAGTGTTTCTCTATGTGAATGTTCCTCTTGCAAGCACAGCTCTCGCTTTTCCTCGAATTGCTTGACTCAAACTGCTGCTTATTTGCATCTCTTTCCCATCCCGTCAATCATGATCTTGACAGAATTGCTTTGCACGATTGAGCGACGCCCTTATATATACGAGGCTGACGCTGATTCTGATGATCTCCCTTCTTCTTTTCCCCGCAATGTTTACTATTACTGTTACTACTCTCCGACTAGACGGAGAGGAATAACTGCCTCTCGCTTGTCGATACGCAGACACAGACAGCGAGAGTTTGAGTTGAGTGCTTCCCTTTCCCTGCCTTCCTTCTGCTTCTTTTAATTTCTTTTTTGGAGGATGGTGAAAATGGCATAGACACGTCGAGGATGTGCTTTATGGGGCTCGTAAGTAAGATCTATGGGATAAATAAATTGGAGGAAAATGTCGTGATTAGATTTTTTAGGTGGGAGGTTGCCTCTCCAAATGTATTAATGCTGAGTGGGTTTAGATATCGCGGAGAGTGAATGCAGGCGACGGCGAGTAGTATGCACATGCACACACGTTCTCTGTTTGTTATCTCAGTGTAATCATATTAAAAATTATGGATTTGTTGTAAAAATAGGGGTTCACACTGGGATTCTGCTTTTACATATCTATAATGAAGGATATGAATTTCAGGGATGCATTGACTCAGTCAACATTCGAGTTTCGATTTTTTTTAAAAATTATATAAAATTTTGCGAGGTTTTCATTTTTTGAATTTATACAGAAAAACAATGAAATTGAGAAATCCAGATACAAGAACAATGAAACAAGTCGGAAGAGCACGTATTTCTTAAGAAAACGGTTGAGGTTCATCTAGGAAATTTTTAATACGAGCATTTTCCTCCTCAATGTTGAGGGCTATCAAAGCTCCCGATCTGAACGAGCATTTATTGTTTTCCTTTCCCAGAATAATATGTACGTAGGTAATTTCAGCCTTGACACGATCATCCCCAATAAGTAAAAGCTGTTTTTTTGTTTTCCCCGATACAAATCTTAATTCACGCGCAATTCCTTTACACGTTATGCTGTTTAACTGCATGCAATGGCTACTCCGTTTCCGTCTACACAAAACAACTCTGCCCGGGTATAGGGACAAAGCACACACACTCTTCTCCTCTCAACTCCTTTTTTCGACCATTTCCCCAAGACGAAGAAAAGGACCCAGGGAAGGAAAGTGGGGAAGGGACATACTATTATGTGCAATATGTGTGTAGAAGGCGTAAAAGAGAGAAAAAAAGAAGGAGAGTGAGAGCTAGAGCGAGAGAGGGTCTCCTAATATGCCTGTCCTGTTCCATTAGAGAAGCGACAAGACTTTCTCTGTCCTGTTGGAATCCCCAAACATAAATAAGACCTCTTCCACGTCACTCTCACGTTTCACTTGCGTTTCTTTCATACTCGATAACCATCGACTCAAAAAGTCCCCTTTAAGCCTTATTTATGTCACTGGGACGGACAACTCTTCTCATCCTTGCACACTATGCCTTTGCTTTATTTTTTTACTTACACTTGGGCGAGAGAGAGAGAGAGCGCTTGATACGCGAGAGTAGTAAAAAGATGGGATACACACAGAAGATGTGTGTACTCATACTCATACTCCCCCATATTATCCTCGTCCTTTCATCTTATTTTAGGTCCCTCCTCAGTTAAGTTTCTCTGTCCATCCGTCGTCGTTCCATCTTCTCAGCTGTAAGTAAGCAGACTTTGTGTGTTGTTATGTCATTCGCGTGGTGGTGGTAAGTAGTGGTGCACATTCCAAAAAACAATATATATCTTTGAGACAACGGGTGAAAGTATGGAGAGCGGCAATAGATATACTAAATACTTTTCAGCTCCTTCAAAAATCTTTCTCCTCCTTCCCCAAAAAACGTTACATCTTATTCTATTTGCTGGAGAGAGTGAAATTTCTGCATCACTTCTGTCTCATATGCCGAGCATTTACAGATGTTGCATTCAACAAAAGCGACAGAAACAGGGCTAGTGGTCCCTCATGTCTTCTTCGCTATACTGGCGTATCACACTGTGTTCCTTGTACACATTCACTCTGTTCCCTCTTCACTGAAAATTTAAGGTGATCCGATCCTTTCCCGGGGTTTTCTTTCTTTATTCCCAGAAATGGACATTGTCGAGATGGACGGTGTTGGTACTTATAAAGCAGTGTGGCGGTCGATCCTTGGCCACACAAATATTGCACAAACAAAAGTATAAAAACAGTTGCTACTACACTTTATGTACATAAATGCTCATGGGCACACATATCTTGAAACTCGAAAGAATCTGATGCTATAAAGCACAAAAAGTATATCCTTTGAGACAAGCAGTTAGTTAGCCATCCCATATATATACCCAGAAAAGCAGTAGGCAATCCACATATATCTATTTGGAGCAACTTTCACTCCTTCTCCCTCACTCACTTAACGTATACCTTGTAATTCACAAGTGATATGTTCGTATATAAAGAAAACAGTGGACCTTTCCTCCCTTTCGTATGGACTAGAATCGGACCTGGTATATGTTCATGAGTATGCTTTTTTATATTTTCCCCCTTTTCTGTTTTTTATTTGCTGGCTTTAGAAAAGGGAAAAATCTAAGTCCCTCTGCTGCTTCCTTGCACTTCCAATCAACATTCATTTTTTCCTCTGTCTTGGATCTGGATCAAGGGATGTGATTCTTGCATCTCGGATCTCATCAGGATCAACAAATGTAAGAAACGTGGCAGTGGAAATAGAAAAGCAACTGCAACAAAAACTAAAAAAAATGCTGCTACGCCGACTTGCTAGCCTTTTCACTCTGTAGTTCCCCACGTTTTCCTTATGCTTTTTTGCACTATTTTCCACCGAAGGCTATATATAACAGCATGTCATCCCATATATTATACACATTGTTGGATGTCTGGATACATGTCCAGAACTGTCCAGTAAAAGGGGAGAGTACGCGGAAACCGGGAGTGTGTAGTCGTTTTCCCTATGTAGAGCCTTCTACGTGCCATACGGCCCGTATAAAGATGAGTGCGCTTACGCTTTTCCAGCTAAATTTCCCTCCTCTGTGCATGGTCCTGCCAAAAATGAGGAGCCAGGTCGTTTCTTAAGTAAGGATTGCTTAGACAAGTATTAAAGCGAGCAAGTAGTGGCATATACATGGCACACTACTGTGGCAGACAGGAAGAAATCAGAGGAAATCAAGGGACTTTAAGTGATCCTTCCTATCCACTGGGTATACTATATGACTCTGGTGGTGGCCTCTGCACACTCACTCATGTCTTAGCATTAACTAAACTCAAGTCCTTCGAATGTACATGCCCATATATATGTAGACGATGATGCGATAATTTCTTCCGCTTCATCTTTCATCGGACAAGAGAGGACTTTGTCACAACAAAATGTTTTCCATCTCGGCTTTCTCTCGCGACTCTATACAGCAGAAGCATAGTAGATGCAAGGCATATAAGGTGAATAGGTACGTATTATTACTTGTACATGCATACGTGATAATAAAAACAGAACAAGTCAAGAAATTTCCTTCGACGGGTTATCATGTAGTTTTCTTTTTTTCCTCCTCTCTCTCTCTTCCTCTCTCTACATCTACACACACACTTCCAGTTAACTTCAAGTGAGAGCTGTGAAGGTAAAAAGACTCATGATATAAGCTACCTCATGGCTTTTCTCCTCCATGATGTTCATGATCTACGTGTATTGCTAACTGCTTCAGAGTAACACCAGCCGCTCGAGTCCAACTCTTCTCTCTCGCTCGTCAGTAATTACAACGTACATCCAAGGGAATAAGGGAAAAATCCCGCCTGAGGAATAATAAAAGAGAACAGGAAGAAGCTAGTAAGAGGAAAATAAGTTTGCCTTTCCCGAAGAAATAAAAAAGGAGAGCGGTGGTGGAAAAAGAGATGAGAAATACGGAGGAGTAATGAAGAAATTGGTGGAAAGAGTCACGTCACAGTCGTAATAATTGTCAACGACCTGAACGGACGAGTAAAACGAAGGGACAAGAGAACGCAATACGCTGTTTGTGTATAGCACTAGCCTTCAAACACCATACTCCCCATTCGCGGATCATATTGGTTGTCACTGCTGGTAAAATAGTGAAACACTGCTGAAAAAGCAAAAAAAGCACTGAGAAGAGGTGGGAAAGCTTCTTGAAAAAATAGAATATGGGTGAAAGTAGGTGGTTTCAACCAGGGAACTAGCTGCACGTAACACTATTTCTATGTAATATAGCTGAAAAAGCTTAAAATATACAAATGCACAAGGTTTTATATAGGAATAGGATGCAGCACGCGGGGTATGCATGTGTTGCATACCCACGAGGTGATTGTTGTAACATGTTTTATTTCGAACAAAAGTGGCGACGCTCAGTACGTAATTTCCAGATCTTTCGTTGATTTGAAGTTCCCGTATTAACATTCATTTTGTAATTTTCAATGCAAATATAATACAAGGGATGGAAACCGGTTTCTCTCCGTGGAAAAAATTATCGTAAGCATTTATAAAATAAATTTATCTTTCGGCCAATCTTTTTTGATCATTCGAGGTACTTAAAATACAACTTTCTAACGACAAATGAAAACCTATTCCACCATTGCCTTATTGTAATTTAATTTTTGTGACGTCGAAATTCTGTTGGAGATCACTTTTGTTTTGGAATAATTTCCCCTTTTAGTCAGCTCTGATGAAAAAATAGTTTTTGAGTAATGTTGACAGTAGCGAGTTCGTATGACCAGAAGAACGATTTTAATATCATTAAGAATCTTGAGAACATCAAATTAAAAAGGTGCATTTGAGAAAGGATCTGTCTGACAGCAGCCCGGAGCCTGGACATGAATTGGCATACTTTCTTCTCCAACTCGTAACCCTCCTTCCCTTTCCACTCCTTTCCCTTTTTGTTTGTCCAATTTCCACGGTTGTCCTACGAAGTGACACGTTCGCTTCTTTCCACTTAACTTGGGATGCGATCAGGGATGCAGGAAAAGCACATAGCAGATACACGTTTACACTTACACACCTTCGAATTAATTAATTTGGAGCAATTGCAACTATTTGTAAAACTATTTCCCTATTAATTACATTAGACTCGATTTCGAGGAGTTTTTGTAATTTGACAGAGGATTTTTCGACATTTTCTCCACTTTCCCCGTCACTCTCTCTCCCTCTCCCGTCGTATAGCTCCCTGTTGGTATCCAAGCTCATATTTTGTGATGCGGAAAGAATAATAATGTTATACCTTCTTCTTCGGGTGTATTTATATAAAAAATGAAACATGTTTCGTCACCTGCAACAACTTCGGCAGGGGCAGTTGTGCATACCTTATTGATAAAAAGACACTCATCAGCCGTCTCTCGGAAATCAACAACATTCCATTGATAACATGGTCTACTGCATTATGCTGCAAAGTAGGAAAGTGTCTCTGGCGAGAAAGTTAAATTCAAATATCCATTCCGTCGTTTCCTCCCACTGCTTTACAGTTTTGAACTAATTGTGCATTATATCATTGCTCTTATCATCATCGTCATCGTGTCCCACGCAAAGGAAAGGGGTTTATACTCTCGTCCTCTCGTCGTCGACGACGAATCTTCATCGTCATTTCACTCCTTCGTCCGGAGAAGATGGAAGAAAGATGAAAGAATACTTGGAAGTGGATGTTAGAATGGAAAGAGGCAGTTTAATGTGACGTATGGATGCCATTCCAAATTCCCTTTTGCATATAAACTAACTACTTTAAGCCCATATGGAACAATGTTATTTGTTAGCGATGATGCGGGGTGCTGCGGTGGCGGCTGCTTGCTCCTCGCTCTAACTTCTATTACTAAGCGCTATTATTATTATATCACCAAGTACCACTGCTCCCTCACTTTCTCTCCTTCAACATTTTTTTTATTTTTCTCCAAAAGCTATACGATGATGCTCCCTTTCTCCTGCCGGGTTGACTGATATACGGACATATTCAAGAGGATGTGAATGGTCGACGTAGTATGAGTGCTTCTTGTGCTGGAGCACGGACAAAAACGGGACGTATTACATTACACATCACCATCATCAGCGGAGAGAGAAAGAGAAAGACTAGTTGTAGAATCAGCAAATGACCGTCTCACAAGCTTTCCTTTAGCCTTTCCCTTCCTTGTAATACATGCACAACTCCTAGCTTTCACCCATTAAATCCATCAGGCAGAGAGAGAAGAAGAAGACCACGTAGCTGTTTCTAGTGAACAATGCAGAGGGTTGTAAAGAAGATGAAGGAGAAGCCAAAAGTAATACAAAGTACATTACGGATGTACTTTACGTACGAACACGGACGTTACTTATGAGACTTTAGTTTTTAGCATAGAAATTTGCTTTTTCTTTCTCCTTTCCCTCCTCGTCTTTGTCTCTTCATCTACCCACTTTGTCTATTCACGTATGCATGCAATTCAGAGTCTACTAGCATTTAGATATGTATTAGTAGCAAGTTCACTCTATTCCTACACACTTGCTGCAGGACTATACATTCTAACAATCCCAATTTTCTTATTGCTTTCACCAGTTCGCACTTTTCGCCCGCACGACAGCTTTTCTGATCACGATGGAACGGCGACGAAGGACAATGCAGTGGAGTCTACATGTCAACAGTAATACTACAGTTTTAATCACTTTTAAAATGCTAACCTAAATTGAACTTTTCTCACGAAGGATAACTATCTTGAATGGTGCACCAATATACCTCGCATGTCGCATTATAGTTGAGATTGAGCGCTTGTCTCTCAACTAGCAACAGAAAAAATAACTTGGCAAAAGGCGGTGAGATCAGACACCGAGCAAAACTATACTTGGTGAGCTATCCCGAGAAAAATAGAAGGGCATATATTGTGTATTTGTTAGCAGTAATGTGAAAGAAAATGTCAAGTTAAAATGGAAAATATTTGATGATTTTGTAGCACATTGAGTAAAATAAATAGCAAATTTCAAGTCTGCTTGCTCCAGCATGTTAAATTACATTACATGGAACATTATGTGCTGTTTATGTCATGTACTTTGCAGTTGATAACATGACGATGGCGTGGCAGACTCATATCAGTGATGCGGAGCAGTTTTTTTCGCTATCGCGTATCGCTTCTGACTTGTGACTAGGTTTTCCCAAGGATCGGAACTGTCCAGGTTTTTGTGTCCGCAATAGGATGGAGAAGCTCATCTCTCCATAATAAAATGAGACACTTTTATGCACACTAACAAATAATATCTCTTGTCCATTAAATACCCCATCTTCATATCATCGTAATCAACATCAGTCGACTCGACATATTGTTTAATGCAAAAAATGGTCATTCCACGCGCACTCTTCGTTCCGGCTTGGAAGCATCAGCTCTCCCTCTTTTACATTCAATCCATAATTTTCGTTTTTTGAAAGCACCATTTTGTGTAATATATCCGGACATATGCACTATTTAATATGAGTCGTGTGAGTACGTGTACACGCAGCTTTTTATACATGGTCGTAGAAGAGGAAAGTATATTTCCTCACATTTACTTTCCTACTTTGCATACAATTATAGCACTTTCTTTACTCTCTCACTCTCTCTCTAGTTTGTTGGATAGTACTACGATAGTAGTGGGTGGTAAAAAGTGCTTGTGCCGCTTTGCTCTTTTGGTGGTGGTGATGTTTGCTAAAAAGTTACATATTACGGTAGTAGCAGTCATCATAAACTCCAAAAAAGTCCCATCTCCAACTGCTCATTGTTTAAAACACACACATACTCAAAAAAGAAAGGAAGAGAGAGAGAGACATATTATTATTTTCAAAGTGCACATTATGTCGCTGGAGAGGAAGGATAATTATTTTGCAAGTAACAGTGTGGCAGTTTGTTCCAGTGGCGTTTTTCAATGGAGAAAAAGTATGAGTGGAAGCTCGTAGTTCTAGACGTATAAATGTGCTCACTTCTAGAACTTAAAATACAGATCAGGCTTCTCCCCGAGCAGATGCTTTAATTCTTACGTTAAGTTTACAAGTTAACTATTATTTGTACATATCATATAGATTTTCAGTGGTTGTTAGCATGCAGTTAAAGAGTTGTTTGATGATAGGAAAATGGAAAATACGAAGCCCTCAAAAAGCTAATATTATTATGTATGGAAATATATGAACGTAACGTGCCATGAAGAACAAGCGGGAGAAAAGTGTGTGCGTATAAAGCCATAGTACCTCCTTCCAAAGTAAAACTCTTGTGTGTACCGTACACATCCGCCAAAAACCTCCGGCCCGTCGTCGTTTGACTCTTCTTTATGAATCTGTAATTAAAAACTTGTACATATTTACGATAATTACTGGTGTCGGGCCCATGTGCTGCCGGGTTCTGCTTGCCTCGCTCACATTTTACTTTTTAGTTAGCACACTAAACCCACCATTATATTGTAGCAGTAAGTATTCAGGAGGGAAAACACTTGGGTGAGAGAGAAAGAGTTCTTTTTTTCAAGTGCCTACGCACCCGAATTATATGAAGGGAGAGAGAGAGAGACGTTTTCGAGTCTGTAAGGATCTTTTGCCTTCCTCTTTCTCTCTCTTTCTGGCTGCCACCAATGATCCAACCCCCTCGCCCGTCATCATCTCCATCAGAAAAGGAGAGAAGAGAGGAAGTGTAAAAGCGTGTGAAAGAGCTACAGAGCTGCAAGAGGGAACAGAGTGGAAGCTACAAGAAGAGTCGTAGGAAGAGCCGTTATGGGCATACGTATGGGGGTTTAAAATCCTCCCGAATAGTTCACTAGTCACACGGAAAAGCAATAAGATGAAGGCATGCATCAACCGCCAAAAGCAGCATTGCATCAGTATTAGCGCATTAAGGACACTGCTAAAGGCTTTCTCACATTTCGAATTTATATGCATTATGTCTGGGACGTGTTGCTACTGCTAAATCTTGCCGGTTATTAGCTTATTGGTTAGCTACTCACTCGAACCAAATCCAGCAGTTGTTGCAATATGAGACGTACAAAAAAACTCAATTGAACGTACAAAAATTGTGACACTCAAGTCAAAACAGGAACATAACCAGAAATTCAGCCTTACATTTTTTTGTTTATTCCCAAACAAAAAATACTTTCATATGGGATGTGGATATGTGCGAGAGAAAATTATGTAATATGTACATTCCCATTTAAAACTGTCTCCTCTTTCTCTCTTGCTTGTCCTGTTCTGTCTGTGGTCGCGGTGAAAGGGGTTGGATTTATCTGTTACAAATGTCACATTTGTGTAGGGAAAGCAAACCGAAGGAGAGAGAGAGAGAGAGCGGGTGTATGAGTGTGTGTAAACTTGACTACCACAACTAGACAAGGAACAAGACTAGTTTGTTCCCGCTCCTCTCAACATGCTCTCCTCTTTTTCCTCTATTCATTCACAAAGTTTATGGATGCGCTGCGGTGAGAAAAGTGGAAAAAATATTTTAAAACGCTGCTCATATACCCATTAGCAAGGCATCAGTGGAAGTAAAGCCTGGCCAAAAAGACGGGATACAGTTACACAAACTATCTACACTCATTTCACTACAAAATGTACAAAATGGTCATCTAAATCTCCTTGATTCACATTAATTGGTATCATCCGGATTACACACACCAAGGTTTCCCTAATATTTACGATTGGTTTTCCATTTCTGGGCCGAGGCAGTAAAAATCATGTTGATTACATTTTGCTCACTCCATGAAACTCATCTTTTTTTGCTTGGGTGAACAACACACTATCTCTATGTCCATGCAGATACCTCTGCCCTCACTATCACTGTTTGCATAAAAATATCTCCCGTGTTTTGCCCAGTTATGAATTTATGCGTGACTGATATTAAAAGTAAAGTGAGCACATCAGCTACCCTTGCTCTACCTTATTGGCTCTATGTGTTTCTCCTCAAGAATACCAACCGGAAATGGTGGGATCAGGGAAATAAATATAAAACAAGAGAAACTAAGCTAACTTGTTTACAGGAGTTTCTAGATACACATAACATATATTTGGAACAAAAGACAATTTCACTCGGGGAAAGTGATAGTTTTTTTTCTTTTGGACTCGACTTGGATTTCTCATCTTCTCTTGTGTAAAGAGGGAGAGAAGATGTGTGTGTGATACGACATCGGAATCGAAAATCCAGCACCGGGTTGTAGGAGAAACTTGTCGCGTATTTCCTTTTTCCTCCACTAGCTTCTCATCGTAATCTTGGGGAAAGTTGAAGGAAACTGGAAACGAAATTGAAAATACTTACATGTGGAAAGACAAGAGAAAAGTGTCAGCAGTATTTTTTTTCCTCTGGTTGTTTATAAGTAAAATAATGTTGAAAGTAAAACTTGTACAGATTGCAGGTGTTGGCAGATATTTTATAAGACAGTCACAATTTTCTATCTCGCATCCTTTGTCTATTTCTCGTGCTTAAAATGCATTTGATACAATGAATTTTAAGATATCTCTGGAAAACGCAGCTCCACTTTTGGACAGGGCGTAGTAAAAGTCTCTACTTTTTCCTATGGCTCATCCAAGTCTGATTTTGTTTCTCTCGGTCTCGAGGTAGAAAGTGGTAAAAGTGAGTGGATGCGGAGAGCACAGATACACATCCACTCGTATAAAATGTACAATGAGTGTGCATAGTTTTGTAAAAAGAGGTGCTTAAGGGTGCTTGATTCTTATGAAAAAGGAAGAAGAGGACGAAGTAGACGACCGCATCACTGACGTATGTAATGTTACATGTGATACACGGATGGACCGACCGACCCTCATTCTTGTCTACAATTTTAGCTTCAAGTGATGCTTTTCTTTTGGTGTTCCCTTCTCTCTCTCGCAACAAACCACTCGATATCAAGTGGAAAGTAAGAAACTTAGGGAAATACAAATCAGGAACTTTTCCAATTAATGTCAGCTCACGTTTATTATATATACACATAGATTTTAAGACGCGACTTACGAGAAAGAGAGAGAGATGAACAAGGGAAAAAGTGGTGGCGGAACGAGAGAGAGAGAGAAGAGAGAGAGAAGAGATCTTATAATATTATACACCATAAGATGATGATGCACACGTACTGACATAACTACGTAGAATCCACGATACGACAAAGCTAGAATGTTGATAGTGAGCTGAGGCTGAGCGGACTGGATGAGGTGGATGTGTAGCAGAATAATGAGGGTTGGTTTTTGGTTACTCACAACAATACAAAAAGTCTCATCTACTCTGCTTTAGTTACTCCCGCTACCCTGTTCCACCGTCTCTCATTCTTAAAGATGGATATTATATGAAAAGGAAGAAGGAGAGAGTTGAAGGAAAGCCACGCGGAGAAATGCAAGTAATGTGGATATAATATATCTTTTAGTTTATAGTTTCCACTGCCACATTTTAAAGTGGAGCTTAGGCCATTAGGAGCATCAGTAATAGTGGAGGAAGATGAGGGGAAAGTGGCGGTGTGGTGGTGGTAATAGTTGGAAAGAGCAACTTGTCCGTTATAACGTCACATTTGGAGAACTACCTTGTATGCATTTCTCACAAAAAAGTAGAAACATATCTTTTTATGCCAAGACTTGCCCATCTTTAGACGTTTCCCCTTGTTTTTAATGGGCTTCCTCTCATCGGATGCCACTCTTACTTCAGGTTCGTCCGTCTGCTCTCCACTCCTCTCGAGATGGGCATACTTTTTCCACGAACTTTTCAAAAAGTAGATACGTACATCAGTTTGCTTACAACAGGAAAAGTATTGTATATTTTATACGTTGCACTAGACCTGGGTGGAGTGGGCGAAGAACACCTTTTCCTTCTAAAAAATGAAAGTAAAGAAGTATTTTATTTTTTATTGTTTTGCATAACATCATGTTGTGTTCAGCTACTCGTGCTTTAAAAAATAGGGGAAGGATGGACGGAAAGAGCAGAGATGAGGATCATATCATCTCATCCCGTCTCCAATCTTTTCCCCTTCTTCCTGGAGACATTATTATGAAAAGTGGGATGACTTTGAGCGGACAGTTTGTGAAAAATAGATGGAGTGGTTGTAGGCAGTGGTCTCTTCAAACCTAAGACGATACGTGGGGAAGGTAAAGTGGTGCCATGACCAGAGTTGTTGTTTTCGTGCATCCAGAATCAGTAACAAGTAATAATGAAGGCAAAACATGAACATGTTTGCTTGGCGATTTAGATACTATGATTCCGTTTTGATGGGATTTATAAACAAGAACAGGGAAAATTAAGGTCAGAAGAAAAACGGGATTTGTTTTTGGGATTAAAAATAATGAGATCTGGAAAAGGCCAGAAAATGTTCTGAAAAACGGGTTTAATGAAAAGGGATGCGGAAATGAGAAGCGAGTAAATTTTCTGGAAGGGAAATTACGTAGGCTCACCATATTTAAATGTAATTTTCAAAATCACAGGTAAGCATGGGTAATCAAAAGTAAAAACAATCTCTGGGCTTCCACACAATGTCGACGGTTTTACATCCACGAGCAATTAAAATGTCAAATGAATGTGTAATAAAAAGAGAATGCTTAGGTATGCACTGCATTCGTTTGGGATATTCCCTTTTCTGAAAATTGATGATCACTCGCAACATTTGAAATTACATCGAGCGAGGATAACATTAAAAAGTTAGCAAAATATTACTAGCATCTCTTCTCTGCTCAGTCCATATTCACCTTATGAGAAAAAAATGTTGTGTTGTCGTAAATCAGGAAACATTTCCATTTGAGTCGAGTGAAACCCTATTTCTGACCTGTTATTCCAGCCCGGGTGTGATGCTTAAATGAGTATTAATATCATTCATTTGTCAACAAATATTATTTCCTCGAGTCAACCTAAATGATGATTGAAAATAATGAGGTGAAGAGAATGGAGAAGAGTACAGAGCACACAACATCATCATCACACCTTACCAAACTATATAAAAATAGCAAAGTGTGCGTATACATTTTCATAATGTTGGACTTGAGGAGTTTTTTTTGTGAAATGCGATTAAAACTTTTACTTGCCTGTACACTTTCACACTTAATAAACATTTTTTCTCCACCTAGCCAGAAAGCTAGTAGTAGGCTACGTGGGAAATGAAGAGAAAAAAGTCAAGTAATCATCATCATCACAGACACATGAAGTCCCTTTTAACCGTGAGGTACAGCATAGCCCTGTTACTCCGTTCTTTTCCTTTAAAGTGTTCAAATAATTAGGATTGAGTGTAGCTGATACCTAACCGGCGAGATGAGATGAGGCAGATAAATGGAAAATAATGCTAATCATTAGTTTTAATTTTTGACTCAAAAATTATTTTGATTAAGGCTGCAAAATTAATGGGTTATGATATGAATTTATGAATACAAAACATAAACAACCATATATTCACCTTTAACAAAGCATGTGTGCAAAGGATGCAGTTTCCTTTCCACCGTTCCCATTTTCTGCTCGTCGGGAATAATGAGAACTGGGGAACACCAGTTCAGGGGAGAATCAGGGGCAAAAAAATCTTAGGGCTGAAGGAGAAAAAAGAGTGAAGAGGATCGTATGTTTTTCTGTGATCAAATCAAAGCATAAAAAGCCGTTCAGCCTACTCGTCTCCGCTCAAACTCCACTCAAGCACGCTGGATATTCACACGATTCACGCAAGAGAGAAAGAGGAGCAAGAGAATGGGAGAGAAGCGAGTTCCACACGCTTGTTGCATGCCCTTTTATCCCCTTTTTTCTCCTCTCCCCAAAAGAAAAGCCACAGCAAATTTTTCATCCTTTCCTTTTATTCCTCGCTCACTTCCATTCTTGTCTGCTTACCCGTCGACAACCTCATCTCAAACTACTTATGATTATATACACTCTTGTGAACAATATCAAGTTGGAGAAATCAGAGTGGAGAAAAAAACAGCTCCCGACACGACATTCAATGATGTGTATCCTTCTCTGATAATGCCTTTATTCAGCGTTCATGCTTCATTTTTTTTCGCTCGTTCCTTCTCTCCCTTGTCCTTTTGTCCTGTCATTATCCCAGCTCGAAGGTTGAGGTGGTGTATTGTGAGCTGCTGACAGGAAATCAGCAAGTAATGAGAAAAAAATCAAAATGAGGCGGTGAAAGCGAGAAAAAAGTGTAATACTTGACAGGTGAAAACGAGGTGTTAATCAAGAGAAGAGTGTTTCACACAAGGACGGGGAAAATGACAAATTAGAATGCATGATTGGAGTGTACGAATTGGAAAATATATAAGTTTTTAGTCTTATTTCTCAATAAAAAATAAGTTGATGATGATAATAATCCAAAAATGTCTTTCATTCCTATGCTCGTCCGCCAAAAAGTGAAATATTAAAAATCTTGCAGAAGAAAAAATACAAAGAAATCACCTCTACTCACCATCGTTCCTACGATTGTAGAGAGTTTTTTTTATTGTTTTCGCTTCACCAGATGCTGTTTCCGATAAAAGGCGATGACTATATATTCACGTTCAAATTACAAATCACCTGCTAATCCAAATGTATCCAGAGCGAGTTTTATAATTTCTCATTTGGATTTTTTCTCACATTTTTCTACATTTGACAAGAAAGAAATGACATCATTTTCGAAGCGACCTCCATATTTTCTCCTTGTTCTCATCTGGCGTCTACACGGTCTCCTAGTGCGGCTTCCGAAGCCGTTGTTGATGTCTTCATCATTGTAAATGATGGTAGAAAGGACTGGGGAAAGGAGCATATCCTCATGTACCTGTTTTCAGAAGAGAATAAAATCTATGTGCAATATCCAGCGACGTACATATCCATTAAAATATTGCCAAACGTGTAACTGTCCATTTCCAAAGGCGATTTATAACTTTAGGAGAAACATTTTTAAAAAGTTGTCTCATGTCTTATTTTTCTTCTGCAAAGAAAAAAACTTTAAAACCGACTGGCCACCACTTGGTGAGACAAAACCCCCATAACATATAGATATTCACGTGTGTTAGGGAGTATAAAAGATGGGTTTCTATATTTTTTCTATTTTCTAAGTTGAGTCGTCTCCATTTGTTTTCCCTCATTCCTTTTTTATATCTATTTGCACTCACTCACGATCAGAGAGAAAGCAGACGAGTGTTAAACGACCAAGAGAGAGCGAGAGGAGAGCAGGAGATACACACTTTCCACCAAACAACAGCTCCGTGTAGCTTCACAAAAGAAACATGTTAATATTCCCAAAGGGAGTATTGGAGACTCATAGATCAAGATCTCTTTGGGTGTTTTAAAAGAAATACTAGTTAGAAAAAAATCCTAAATGAAGATTCACTGACATTGGTTCTGTATTTTTTTCAGAAAAAGTAAGAGTAGAAGGCGTATACTGGTGGATACGCATTTACAGCTTTTTTCGACAAGTTAAAGTAAAAAAGTGAAATAGCATACATTTTGTGTGTGGAAGAGCAGAAGAAATACGATATGGATAGTTATCGTTTACGTTGTCGTGTATCCCACATGGCTCTCTCCCCACCAGTTTCCTTTTGAGAAAGAAGGATAGCAGTTAGGTATTGCGGTGGACAATATGTTATGAACATACTCAATGTTACACTCCCAACGTATACAGATACACTTCTGGTGAGAGTAAATCTGGAAAGTAAAATCGGCAATGGAAAAGGAGAACGGCACATTCCACACACTTTTTTCTTCCACGCGAAGATGGTTCTGAAATCCCATTCGGTCCCTTTTTTTAAAAAAAAGAGAGCGGAGGACGATGAAGGCACACGAACGGGCGATGAAGTGGACAAGAAGAAGGAAAAATAGCGTAAACTTGCCAACTGAAATATGTAAGCTGTACTTGGATTACTCTTCGTACATATCTTTACTTTCTTTTATTTGACCAGTCACGAGGATATCAATGTTAAGTAATGTGTAGAAGCACGAGCACAATCTGTGTGCTTGCTTGCGACAGAAAATATATACGCTTGTGAGTGCACATGTACAAAAAACACATTTGTAAAGCAAAAAATTTATATGAATATAGGGACACAGTATGTATGGTCGTCTTTTGCTCAGTGGCCTTTATTTTCTCCCCTGAGACACTACTTGTTTAGAAAAAAAGACTCTCAATCTTGATCTTTGATTCTTTATATGTCTCCCTTGTTTTAAAGCAGTTTGGAGGAAATATAGTGAAATTTATAGAAAATAATGGAATAATGAATGTACAGTTTTGGGTTTAGAACTTTGATGTTCTCTTTTGCGGAAAAGTAATCTATGAGGTCATGTCTGTTTTACACATTTGTAATCAGAAGGATGGACGTTACATGGAAAAGGGGGTGAGAGAGAGAGGATCCGGATTTTCTTGGAGAGAGGAGCAGTGCGGAAGGAAGTGTTTGGATTTCTAGGGAAAATATGTCTCCAAATTACTATATCTATTTTGGTGGTTATGCACATACACTTCTTCACGTTGCTAGTGTTCTCATAATAGATGGATAAAGACGGAGAATAATGTGTCCACTCTTTTATTCCGACTTTATTTCGACATGTCTGTAAAAAACTTACGGAGCAGCTCACTTTTAAAGGTAATTTACGGCTTTCACTTGTGTATGTGGTTGGAGTGGAGTATTGAGGCATATGTCTAAGAATGTATCTTTTTCTATGGACGGAAATCCGAGACGAAGCAAGGCTATGCTGCCAGTAGTCACAAGGCTACCTTGGGAAAAGGATGTAAAGAACATTCGCTACGGCAGAGGATATATATGCATCAACGTTGTAGTTGGTGGTTCTCCTTTGCTTCCTCCAGCCACTGACCATCATTCACAAAGGGTATTTCCTGATTTGTGGAAGAAATATGAATGGATTTCGGGATGGGTTCGCGAGTGACGCCAAATAAATTGTGCCGATCTGTTCCAATGAGTGAATGGGTCTTGATTAAACGTAGCCGGCGACACTCAACTGATGTGTCTTGGGCACCCCAAATTTCTTGCTGACAAGCTGAGTGCTAAATACATATACATATTATACCGCTTTGAACTGGTAAAATGTGGGTGCGTCATAAAAATATTAGAGATAAAATCATCATAACATGTTTGCAACAAATTTCGTAACGCAATGAAAAAATAAGTAATTATCACAACCTTTGAATTTTATTTTTCTTTCCTTTTCAAATCATATATATAAACTTTCATTATGGGTTTAGTCAGAGTCGCAAAAATATTATTCCACTTTAATTCCCTAAAATATAAAATAATCAGTGCAATGATAAAACAGTAAAAAATGTGTCATCCGACAACGATATCGTGTCTAGTAACTAGTTAGTAGCTAGAGGTACACATATCCGCTCCGAGATTTACGGCGACTTAATAGCAAGAAAATGCCAGCACCCAACAATGCGAATATTGCGACATAGCCTGCCACACTAAAGATCATTTGGAATCCGTCCGTTGGACAGTAAGAACCTGCATAACAGCACAAAATACATAATTATCCAGTGCATAACATCATTAATATTAAGGTTCAAGATACTTTGCTCCATAACATTATGACAAGATTTGTCGACATAATTACACTTTGATCTTTGTAATTACTGGCGTACGATCAACTCTCGCAAATGCATGTAAATGTGCGGTGCAGTTCCGACGAGAGTGTCTTTGTGCATTGTATTAGAGCTGAGAAGAGAAAGTAAGATGTAACTTACGAGGACCAAAATCCACCCCATCCGGACCTGTATCGCTAAGTCCTTGATGGAAAGCTTGTGCTTGAGTAAAAGACATCACGAGACTTGTATCATCCAGCTTCGAGTAGATCACTTGAGTAGCTTGACAAAAGTACGAAAGGTCCAGAGGGGCACTCAACAAGCTGAGATTCATTGCGTGCAGGCTATACTGCGACTCTGACAATGAACGAGTGTTGACATTAAAATACACACGAGACATATTTCGACAACGGTCTCCAACATTTCATGAGGAGAAATTCTAGGAAAATAACGCCAGGGATGTGGATAACTTACTGTCACGATTAAAATTCGGAAATTCCGCTTCCCCAGCGTAAAATACTCCATCAACGGAATCAAGCTCGTAGAATGGCTCAGAAAATGACCATCTCCTCTTTCCCCCGATAACCTCTCCCAACTTGATAAAGGTAAATGTGAGACTGTGCTGATTTGTTGGGGGATCATCTGCTTCAACTCCTGACGCTGGCTCCCAAGTTAATGTTATCTCTTGGATGAACTCGCCACAGCTCCCTGAAACGCTGGCATTTCGTGGCACGGTCAACAGAGTTAAGCCCGTCTACAAAATAATTGAACCGTTTTAATTAAGATGCTTTGACAAAAGACATAAGAAGCATGATCATTCTCCCAATTTTTAATTACCAAACCGTTGCCAGCTTCATATGGAATAATGACTTGGAAAATCCCATTGAGAATAATACATGTGTCGGTCTTGTTATCGTTTGTCAAACCCCATTTCACCTCGTCAATATTGTAATCGTGTTGCGCTGCAATTCACAAGGATGCATTACAAATACATGTCATCATGGCATGAAACGCTTTGAATAAATCCCAGAACTTCTCACAACCCTGGTGTAGCAAGCATATCTTTGTGGAAACTTCATTCACCTGGATTGATGTCTCCCAAGGAATACGCCACCAAAAGTAAAATTAAAGCTTTAACAAGGAGAACATCCCTCAACAGCGACTCCATTATTCTTATATTTTCACACAAAATTTTCTTGTGTTTCTCTAAATTTGTTCTTATGCAAAAAAACTTCCTCAGATAATTACCAAGCTTCTGTAACTCTTGGAACGGTTACTGTCGCACAAATGCACTTCCATCACTACCCCCAATAAATTTTTATGATATTTTTTTAAAACTCTCCACCGATTCACCGAAATTTTTTCTTACAACTTTAGGTTTTAGGCCGGTTGCACACCGAAACGCAATAAAGGCTACAATATATTCTGAAAAACTTTGTAAACAAGAATTTAGCCTCAAGCAAGGTTACTCTCTGTAGTCAGCATATCCACAGAAGAGTCTCCAAGAAAATTCAGCTTTAAATACGGAGAGAGATGTATGTAGTTTTGTGGAAAAATTGTTATCTGATCCGACATCACAAGAGCATATACTCATGTACTCAACCTAAAAACGCAGTTCATCTACGTTCAAGATAACAAGTTAGTAAGTTAGTGCATACTCTCACACATGGAACGCACGGATCATGCATTTTCAACTTTTTTGTTTGTATTGCATGCAAAGGTATTAGAAACGGGGATGAGGAAACCATACAAAAACAAGTCATTTTGAAAAAATCTATACATGAAAAGTTGTGTATATGATATTTATATGCATGCCTATATACTCATGGCACCAGAAACGTGGGCTTTCTGCTTCTAAGCAGTTTCATCTGAACTTTGTCTGCGAGAGCGATAGAGAGCGAGGTTTGTACATAACTTGCATACTGCTCGATCAAGCGATTTTACATTAGCTCTGCTCATCTTGCTGAAGTTTACTGCGTTGTGTGAGTTGTCGAAGGTGACTTAATCAAAAAATGATGTGAAGTATAGTGTGTGCACATCCCGGTAGAGAAATGCATTTTTATCTTTATGTACATAAAATTTAAATAGGCTATGGTCATGCCCATGTCCATGTCACACACGTCAGGGACGTGATATTTATGTTGAAACACTTCATTTTTAGGAACGATTGGAACGGGGAGACTTTAATAATAGAATCACTGAATGTTTCATATTATGAAAAAGTTATATTTGTACATATGTGTCTAGTGGTTCAGTCCTATGAGATTTTCTTAATCAAATTTTACAAACAACAAATAATTACAACTTTTACGCACCTCTCTTCAAAGGAACACGTTCGATGCGTGATTCAATTAAATTTTATTAATGTGTTTATAAGCATCAGCCATTATTACATGATTATTCTCCCTCAAACACCGTAGTTAAATTATTCCATATTACAAAGAATCAAAAAGAATACCGAATCACAACCATAATCATGCAGTTATTATTTTAGGAAACATTGAGCCTAAATCTAACCGAGTTGCAAACAAAAAATCCAAAGTTACGTTAGCATCATCCAAAATCAGATGAACCAACTATCGCTAAAATACAAGTGTACATTGCAAAAAATATTTCCAGGAAATCATACAAAGGAGAATATAAATAGAAAAAATATACCTCTGTGGATAAAATGTTTTTAGAAAAAGCCAAAGGCAGTTTGTATTAACGGAAAATGAAACTTCTTCTTCTTCATTTACATTAACAAATTCAGGGACGCAACGCAAGATTAACAAATTGTAAGTGGCATAAGGGAAGGAATATGGTTTAATTAATTGGTATTGTAGTAAGCGCAAATCGAAAGCGTGCTTTCATTTGTACACCCTAAGAAGAACCTGCATTGCATAAAGAGTCGGTAATTGATACAGTGTGCTTGCCACTTCATATATTTCAGGAAGATATGGAGAACTCCTAAATTCATAAGTCGAATGCATATTTGTGATAGTTGTTTCGTACTTATTTTAAGGAAAACAGTTACAATATTTAAGTATTGTTTAGGTTGCAATATTGCAATTGGGTAGTTTATTAAATTCTCAGATATTTAAAATACAGTCGTTTTGTACTATAATTATGTGCTTAATTATGTCATACACCTGCACTGATTAACTGAGGTAGACATACAATTACAGACATTTATTGTTTTCCCCGTCTAAAAGTATGTGGTCAGCAATTTCCTCCAAACTATCAATAAGTTAGGAATAGTGATTCTATATGGGATAACATTCTTTTGAACGTTTAAAACTTTCAGGTTGACACATTCACGTCACAGCAATCGCACAATTTTCAAAGACAAAATGTTAATTCGCAGACTCAAGAAAAGAAATTAAAATTCTACAATGGATCCGAACTGTGTTAATTCAATTTCCGTTCTCCTAATGAATCGCGACACCGTCCTAATCATAATGAACTGGAAGACCAAGTAGCTTCCGTGGACGATAACTGAGTCCAGGTGGAAATTTCCGAACAAGTACAATACAAGAACCAGCAAAATGATCGTTGTAACAACTTCCGTTACGATTAGCCATGTACGCATAGAATGCGTGTCAGTCTGCATAATTAAAAAACGTTAACATCCATTTTTGTATGCATACATTTTCATATCTTACAACAATTTCTTACCCGTAACAGTCCTCTTATAAGAAGAATCGTCATAAAAAACTGGCAAGTGTAGATAACAAGCTGAATTGACCTTGCAATTCTAACCCCGACAACTGAAATTTCAAACGAAACAACTTTTAACATTCGGCATTTCTGCATTAAATTTCATATACTTCCGATCAGTGTTTTTTACTTGATTGAATCATAATAAAAGCTTTCTAGAATGAAATCTCATGATAAATCTCATATTGATTTTAGCTGCTCGCTGCTCTCAGCATTCCAAATTCGGAATCAACACCACGTGTTGTGCTCTTTGCTAGAATAGCTCACAATCAGATGAATATTTTGCAGAAGTGTTCGCTGCCACAAGTGCACGTTATAAACCTCACCTTGAAAGTATGGTGTTGCAAGTACAGGCGGAAACTTTCTCGAAGTTCGATTCTCACTGTCGTGACAATCGTCAGTGATATTGTTCAAGCACAAGTACGTTTCCGATGTTGCACCAGCATTGCTCTGATCTGAGTTAGTCTCGTTATGTCTATGATGGATATGGGAATCCGGCGGATCCGCTGGATCTGAATAGTTGACTGAGACATTGTATAAAGAGATTCCAAGGAAGACGATAACAGTTCCGATGACAAACTATGGTCATACAAAAGCAGTACACGTGAGTTTGTACGATTAGCTTGGGTAATGATGATTAGCTTTGATTTTTGACAAAATCTATATTGATTTCATACCAAGTCAATGATGGCCAGAAGTAGAACTGTTCGTCTGAACTTTTCGTGAGTCCCATCCCACACCCTGTGGCAACACAATTGAGACATGATTTTTTACGGATGCCAACACAGATACACTAGAATATTTTCTGCGCGTCTAAGGTGAATTGTTGTTACATTTGGATAAGTCTATATTGTCCAAATGTCAGCTCATTGTTACAAACTATGTGTTATGCTTTAGCAGAGCTACACACTACGCGGTTTTCAATGAAAATGAAAGTAAAAAGTGAGAAAATTCGTCGTGATTTACATTTTTCTCCTTTGTAGTCGTAAACGATAATGTTTATGCCAGAAACACGATATTCTTACTACATCTGAACACGCACAGTCACTTGTAAAAAGAAAAAGGCTATATTGCAGGTTATGCACAATTGCACACACAGTTCATGCTCACCGCAATGTCTGGAACACGGATTTGTGTTAGTGGTTGACTGGAGAGGCGGCGTTGATTAAACCTCTTCAACTTGCCTTGACCATTGGTGAGTGCTACTTTTTTATGAAATGGCAAATACGATAATTGCGGTTAGCTACAGTTCACATATCGCACTTCAATAATTCAACAGACATGGACAATACAATGATGTTTATTTAAAAAGTAATATAGCGTACGTACATTATAGCAGAGAACTCGTGTTTACCGTGACAAAAGTAAAATATATAAGTAATAAGTGTTCTTTTCAAATGTATTAAATACGGTATCATATGCGAGGCAAAGGACCTAGCTATAACGTTTCAATGAAACGGAATAAGAATACATATGTACGTATTCTTATATAAAGTGTTTCTCTTTTTATTGCACTTTTAACTTTTACGCTTGTATATGGATAAAATGTTCATGCGATTCCCAAATGTTTCACTCATGCGATAAGGGTTCAAAAATCATGTTCGCCTTATCTTTGAGTCACACACAAGTGAACAAGGAATTGTCAACTTTCCACCCGATAATTTGTTTGAATATCTTATCGCACTGAAAGCAATCACGTCAGCCACTTGCCTAAACGGAGTGAAAACTTCTACATATTGTACTAAAGGAATGTTTATGACTGAAAACAGATCCTTTTTTTGCTGCTCATCATCATATCATTATTCATTACCAGTCAATCAGCAAGCATTGTCAGAACTCAGAACTGCGATGAAGGATGAAGTACACACATGCCATATGCATATATTCGAGATGTTCAATGGCACTTTGTGTGAAAAAGTAACGTGAAATGAACGAAGATTCTTTTGAAAGAGTACTATCAATGCTGATCGTTTTTCTTGGATACGCATGAATAATGCACAATATTACTCGCATCGTCATCTTTATGCGTGCTTTTTTGTAGCAATTTTTTCAGTCATACGAATACGTACATAACAATAAGCGCAAGGCCAACAGCGATTGCTCATACTCATCATCACAATCCTCAAAAAAAATTCAGACATCTTTTAATCTCCGATGTGGTAGTTTTTTGACAAGATTCTGTATGACCATGCATAATGAAGGCATGCTAGCGACATGATGCTTTTGTCGGAGATATGCAGTTTGGTTTGGCGCATGGTGAAACGATGATGGGCATGAGTACAGGCTATATAATAACCTTCATGAGTTAGCAGGGTGATAGGAAGGGCTACTTACAATTAATGAGAGTCAACAACTTGAGGATCTTCGCCATTTTAACTTTTGTTTTCATGAAACCGTTTGGAGACAGCGAAAGAAGTGTTAACCACGAAAGAAAAAGAAAACCATTATTTAATACTCGACTCCAGCTAACGAGAAGAGAATTAAGTGGCTCAATTAACTCTTTGCTTTTGTCATACTGCCGTCAAGGTTGAATGCTAGCTGCAATTGTGCACGAACACACGCAGGCTGTGTTGACGTTGACTCACCGCAGGTCGGCTTCTTTTTTGACAAGTTTGCTAGTGAGCATTTTCCTTGATGCAGTTCGTTTAATCACAAGTTGGATAACGGTTGCATAACTAGTACAAGGTGCGAAATGTCACATTCATTCAGATGTGTTTCATGTATATAACTTATTAAGCTCTTCTTCATAAATGCATAAATATAGATAATTACCCAGGAGCTAATTTGGGAATACGGCATTATTTTGCGAGCATGTCGAGATGAATCATCACTTAACATTGTGTAGCTTGTAGCAGGTGGAAGACTTCCCCTAACATATGTATAATTAGTTAGTTAGTTAGTTAGTTATACTTTATTGAGTGCTTATTTAAGTCAATCATACAATAATAATTGGTCTCCCCTTTGTAAGCACATGAAACCCTGAGGTTCTAAATTTAGTTCCTTAATTGATACCAGTCCTTTCATGAATACCGAAATGGAGACGAAAACGTGCTAAATATTTGATCGACATCGTGTTACTTAAAATAGTATTTATCTAATTATCTAATCCCATCAAATATCTACTCCCATCTTTTCTGAGACTATCCTACGCTGGACGGCAGGACCCTTGATAGATCACGAATCTTCAATTGGGAAATGTGTCGGGAAACAGGGGATCGGGATGCATATTAATCTGATGAGCTGACCTCAATAAACCGGTGATTAGTACTTGTGGGCTTTCTCTCGGCTACACATTGTAAAATTATATAAATATAACAAAACGTTAAGATTTTATGGCAGCAATGACATGTGAGTCACATGATGTGACTGACGATTAAAATCATATTGAAGGAGAGTTATCAATGTCATCCAGCTTTAATAAGTACTGTGTCCTGCACTCGGTGTATCATTATTTCATTATCATGCTTATTTTTGTCAAAAAATGTCATGTATTATAAAAATCATTTCAAGTACTTTCGATAACTTTCCATTGATAGACAGTTTGTATCTTGATTTGAAGAAAAAATTCATCCCACCAAGGTTTGTAAAATGGTAAAATGCAAGGCATGCCATGATGTCTATTTATAAATATACGAATGAAAGTAACGTTGAGATTGAGTACTTGCGCACATAATTAATCTTGCTTGTTCGTGCCTGGAAGTGGCAGGTTGACAGATGTAAATACTGGCATCATTAAAACCTGGACTGAACACTGGTTGGTGTCGGAAGAGGATGTTATGGAGCACGATCCAAGCATGTCGTGCACATGCTCAATTGGTTTCATAATTAAAGATAAGAAAATGGTCCGAAAATTAAACAACAGGGAAATGATAATATCCCCTCTCACTATGGACAAGCATATAAAAGCGTTAAAATTTTCGGTGCGTAATTAGTCCAGTAGTATATTCCTACTTGGGAACGTTTATTTGTTAAGTTGCTGAAGGTATGGCATTTTTAAAACTCATCCTTCTTTCGGCGCTTGTTGCATTTGCAACAGCGCAGTGGGATCCTCATTTCACATCAGGTAAAAACTCTATCGTCCATTTGTTTGAATGGAGGTGGGCAGATATTGCCGAAGAATGTGAACGCTTTCTGGGACCTTACGGATTTGGCGGAGTACAGGTAAGGTTAATGTCTCAAGCAATGCATACAAATCGCTTGATTTGTTGGTTTAAAGCTGACTTGCTAACTTTTATATAGACATCTCCAGTAAATGAGAACGCTGTAATCAATGATCCACCACGACCATGGTAAGCATTGACCACTTTGCTATCTCATTCCTTCTCCAATTTCCGCTAACGTATATTTCTAATGCAAGTTTTAAATTATATATTTTAAATTTTAAGGTGGGAGCGCTACCAACCTGTGGCCTACAACGTCCTCACAACCAGATCTGGAAATGAGGAAGAGTTCGCATCAATGGTGAGGCGGTGTAATACTGCTGGTGTCCGAGTTTATGTGGATGCTGTAATTAATCACATGACTGGAGGTGGTGTTCAAGGCCAAGGAACCGGTGGAAGTAGCTTCAGTGGTCCTAACAAGGATTATCCTGAGTATTCCGCTCCAGACTTCAATGATGGCAACAAATGCCCCACCAATGGTGGAATTGAAGACTACAACGATCCCATCCAAGTTCGCAACTGTGAGCTTTCTGGCTTGAGGGACCTGAACCAAGAATCGGAATACGTTAGACAACACACTGCCGACTTCTTGAACCATTTGGTTAGCCTCGGAGTTGCTGGTTTCCGAGTTGATGCGTCTAAGCATATGTGGCCCGGCGACATGAAGGCTATTCTCAACAGACTTAATGATCTTCCAACTGATCACGGCTTCGCCCCGGGTTCCAGGCCACTCATTTTCCAGGAAGTTATTGAGTCCGACTCAGAGCCAATTAAGGGTGGCGAATATTTTGAAATTGGACGCGTGACTGAATTCAAGTATGGCAGGTTTTTGGGAGAGATGTTCCGAGGATATAATCAACTCAAATATTTGGTCAACTGGGGTACGGGCTGGGGGATGTATCCCGAAGGAAACACACTTGCATTCATCGATAACCATGATAATCAGCGAGGACATGGGGGTGGTGGGGCGAACATTCTCACATTCAGGGTTTCCAGGATGTACAAGATGGCCACAGCTTTTATGCTTGCTCATCCTTATGGTCTTACCAGAATTATGTCTTCTTACATGTGGGAGCAAGATTGGGACGGTGGTGTGGACAGGAATGACTGGGTATAAGGATTATTGACTGATTATATCAATTTTTGTAGTAGCAAAGCAAAGTTTAATGATGCATTGTATGAATCTGCAGATTGGACCACCCAATTCCAATGGAAACACTTTGCCTGTGATCATCAATCCAGATATGACATGCGGAAATGGGTGGATTTGCGAGGTATTGCATAAAACTACATATTATTATGCTCATATTTTTTCACTACTTCTTTTCACATTTCTACTTATTCACACAAGTACCTTAAATAATACTTGCTATATAATTTTACGCAAACAGCATCGCTGGAGACAGATTTACAACATGGTCAAGTTCCGAAATGTCGTAGCTGGAACAACATTGAACGATTGGTGGGACAACGGAAATAACCAAATTGCCTTCTGCAGAGGTGATAAGGGCTTCATCGCAATCAACAATGAAAACAGCCCACTAAGCGGGACATTCCAGGTAAAGTGCTGAATTGATTATGTTCTTGAGAAAATTGTAGAGTGGATATACTTATACTAACTAAAATGGTTTTTGTTTATCTCCAGACATGCCTTCCAGCGGGACGTTATTGTGATGTCATTTCTGGTGGGTTGGAAAATGGCGCATGTACCGGTTCAGTGATCGAGGTTGGAAGTGATGGTACCGCTAATATCTTCGTTACAAATGAGACTGAGGACCCTGTTGTCGCTATTCATGCCGAATGGAAGCTTTAAATTAATCGGATTAATCCTGCAATTATTATTATGCAAATGCAAATACTTTTGTGATACCGCGATTGCAAATTTCAATACAAGGTCGTATTAAAAATCAGACACAAACTACTTAATATGTAAAGAGAAGCGAAATCTTCGTTGTGGCAAAAACTCCGTTGTATTAATTATGTCATGATAGTCATGAATACATTCAAATCTCATTCATAATTTGAACCAAGGTGCTTACGGCCTGCGGCTATCTCTGATGGTATTGCCAAAGGCATTCAATTTGATAAAAACGACTAATTATTCAGCTGTGTAGTTATACATATATTTATTCGGACAAATTTCTTTAACTCGTGACAAAGTAAAGTTTATGCGCTTAGCTAGTGATCTATCATAATGCATCATAACAAATTTGAGACTTTTTGAACCAGATGGAATATTTAATATAGCATGTGCTCCTAGCTACTAGCACCAGTGGCCCGTTCCACCAACGACTTTTCACTCCACATTTTTCACTTTTCACACAAATTTGCGGAGTTTTCGTTTCACCAACGACAAATTTGAAAAATTGCGGAGTTGAATTTGCAGAGTGGAATTTGCAGAGTAAATCCGAGTGCGGAGTCCCGTTGCGTTTCACCATGCCAATTATTTGCAAAGTGCAAAGATAATTTCTCTGCACTTTGCAACAATATTTGCAAAGCCTTCTTCGACTCTGCGTTATGTTTTTGTCATTCAATTTTTGACATTTAATCTGCACTATTTAGTTATATCGTAATTAGTGCACATAATTTAACACCTGCAAGTCTTTGTTTGCTTTATTAAGCTATACAGGCATACATTTAATATGTTTTTATCCACGACAAATGCGGAATCGGATAGCGATGAGGAGTACGAGACTGCACCACAGAGGATTAAAAGAACATTTCGGGAAAGGATAAACTTTGACACTTTCTACCTGGAGGATTTCATGGAGAGATTCAGACTTCGACCTAATGAAGCTGAAAGCATTTTGAAAGTGATTGGTCCATTCCTGAAACGCAGGACTGATCGAAATTACCCAATATCTGCCCAACAACAACTACTAGTCACATTGCACTGGCTAGCAATAGGATGTCCGTTTCATGCTATTGGGGATATGCATGGGCTGAGTAAGGCTACCGTGTGCCGAACAGTGAATCGAGTGGTCCGGTTGATTGTACGACACTTATCCGCAACAGTTATCCGCTGGCCTGCTGACTGCTCATCTATTGCCACCGAGTTTTTCAGGAAAGGAGGATTCCCATGTGTCTGTGGAGCCGTTGACGGTACGTTGGTCAACATTCAAGCACCAATCCATTACGAGGAACAGTATGTAGATAGACATGGAAAGCACTCAATGAATGCAATGATGATTTGTGGTCCGGACTATTCATTTTACTACGTCAATGCAAGATTTCCAGGATCCGTGCACGACGCAAGAGTACTCCGTGCTTCAAGGATTTCGACAAAATTTGAAAATGGATGGAGACCGTTTCAAGGCGCTGTAATTCTCGGTAATTTTCATAACACCGCCGAGGAAATTTATAATTTTATGGACATCAACACGCAATTTATTATTATAATCCATGTAGGTGACTCTGCGTATGGGGTTAAAAGTTGGTTAATGTCACCCTTGCATGCTAATCCGAACGATGCCACCGAAGTTGCCTTCAATATTGCACACAAACGGACACGACGGATAATTGAAAATGCGTATGGGATTTTGAAGAATAGGTTTATGTGCCTAAAATATCTGCGTATCCAACCAGCCTTTGCAGCATTAGTCATTCTGGCGTGCGCCACTTTACACAACATTGCAACAAAGAAAGATTTTATGCCGAATACTCAAGTTAACGAAAACGAAGAAGATGAAGTACCTGACGCTCCTGACGGTTTGCAAGTGGACGATGAGCTTGACGAACGGGGACGTGAGCGGCTCAGTCAACTTCTCCAGCACTTTCGTACTTAAAGATAAAATGATTTAAAAACAGTTGTATCAATACATTTTAGTATTTTCAAGTACATGTTTTATGTAGACTGTAGTTGTTTCGTTCTTATGCCTAAAATAGTTTATGGGTTTGAGTTCCTATTAATCTACTTATATTATAAATAAATAACATGTTTAAAATAAATTCACAATAAATTCCTTTATGCTAAACATAGTTTAATGTGAAGAACATTCTGAAGAATCACATGCTAAAATAATATGATTTAGTTTTTCCAGTATTAAACATTAATGCAAAATAAACGCGCCTAATTAACTCTTACAATAATTTACATATGCACACATACACATGTGCACTTAGAACATTATAATTATATAAAATTTATAGTTCGTAACTTGTTTTATGGAAGAATGATTCCTTTTGTCAGTTCAGACGGCACCACACCCAGATCACGTTCCAACTTCCAATTCTGGAGTTTCATGTTGTACTCCTGTTGGCGCAGTAATTCCGTGCTGGCTTTCCATTTTTCCAACAAAGTTTTCTCTTTCTCCTTAGCTTCCGACATTGATGGAACATTTGGCCTTCGTCGAAAATTGACGCGAAAATTAGCTGTAGAATTCGTAGGTGATCTTCGTGAAGTTGTGGGTGGCTCATTCTCTGCTTGCTCGTTCCTCTGCTCTTCGTGTGCAAATTCCACTTCATCGTTGTTGAGGTCAAAATCTGGAAGTTGTACCGAATCACCTACCTCTCCAATTGGAAGCCCATCTATAATTGGAGATTCCTTTCCAATGATGTCAAGTATAGCGTGATCAACTTCGTTCAAGATACACTTCTTGCCACCGCCGGTACCCGTTTTGCCTGCGTTGTCCTTCTTCTCCATCGTTCGTGTTTTCCATACTCCGTATACTTTGTCACGAACAAAAGTATAGCTTCTGTTGGCCGTCACAATCCCAAGGCTCTTTGCTTTCTCCAGAACAGCTTC
>JAQFZW010000590.1:0-51376 GCA_034687055.1 Heteromurus nitidus | reverse complement strand
GTTATGCTTAAAAAATTGACCTATATGGAAAGTTCGATTATACCCCCCATGTGAAATTACGATCCGCCGCCCCTGATTGCCTTCTGCCTCGTTCGGCTCCACAAAGAGAGAGAACATTGAACAAAGTGCGGTTTTTTCCAGCTGAAGTTATCCACAACCACATATGCTACTCCTGCAACTTCATACACTTTTAAATAGTCATTTGTCCACAGGCTAATAACATTACTGATTGCGAACCTTTGGGTAAGAGAAGAGGCTATATATGGAGTACTGCTAAAGCGGGTTTTAGTTTATCCCACAACTCCTGAGAATTTACACGAATTCCTGTTATTCCTCTTCCTGTTCTCCACATACTAAATGACGTTTCCTTCATTCTGTGTAGTAAAGTGAAGTAGTAATATGCGCAATAACAGTGAAGGAATTCCTTAACAGCGAACAAATATTGATTTAAAGGATATTATGAGTGTTCTCTTCTTCCTTCCCGTTTTCTGGTAGATGAGCACGACACGCTCTACTCGTTCTGTTGTGGTGGTCGACTACAAAAAGGAACTCAATTCCTTTCAAGGTCTCACAGACACGTTCTTTATGTTTGGATTGGAACGACAATTGCAATGAGTTGTTCTTGGAACAACATTCTTCACAGCTCCATAATATAATAAAAAAGCTGCAGCTCAAAGTCCATTTTATTTGTTATGCTATTGATATACCAAAGAAGTCAACTGGATTCCTCCAGTTCTTCAGGATTAGAAGGCCACACGGGATTGGGATTCTCTCTCTCTCTCTCTCTCTCTCTCTCTCTCTCTCTCTGTTCGAAACACAGGAATGGAATCATAATGAGTGTAGCTATAGTCGACTCTGTTGGTTTAGAGAACTTTTTTGGGGTTGAGAATAGAATATTGAAAAGCTGCATTTGGTTGTAGTAGCATGCACACAAATAAAGTAAGAAATGTATTCAAATCGAATTAATTAGCTAATGACAGTTGCATTAGGTATACAGCCGGTCGGTACGGCGCAGGATGTAATGGCACGAGAGAGAGAGAGAGGCTCATTCCACATTAATTATGCACTACTGAGCTTTTCCAAAGAACTGTTTCAAATACTCTGGAATACAGGAAACGCTTCAGACATTCCGTCTCGTCGACACGGCTCAGCAAGAATCCACATGGATTCTCTAGTGTTCAAAAAAAGATCAAAAGGAATTTGAAGAGAAAGTCGTTGAGGAAGTTAGCTCAACAAGGACACCACTCCGATAGACTCTTCATTTTAATCGGAAATTAATGCCATATAAAAGCTTAATCTGAGTGGGTCTCAACGTGGGAGTTGCGTACTTTTTTTAGATAGTTCGAAGCGGCACGCATATTATGAAAGAGTCCGAATGTTAGTGCAAGCGACTTTCCGCTGTAATAAAGCATATTAATATGCATGTAGTGACGAGATGATGGATTGGAAAGCTACGTTTTATTTAGCACTACGAAACAACGAACGAACACATATTTCAATCTCATAATAATAAGGAGAAATGTATGTTGTGTGTGTGAATGCAACTCTTATGTACGAGGAAGGTTTGTGAGTGTAATAAAATGCACTTGATTTTGATGTGCGTAGAGAAATTTTCAAAGGATTCCTTCAAGGCATCTCTCAAGGGGAGCTTTTGTGTTAAGGAATATTTGCCTTCCGGCTTTACTTTGTGGAAAAGAAGTGAAAAGGGAAAGAGTGTGACTACTTTGAAGAAGGAGAGACGCGTAAAGGTTATACGTTTCTATTATCAAGCTGTCATGCAAGAAAGACGAAAGATGTTTATAGCCTCTCACACTCCACACATACATAAAAGTATATCGGAAAGTTTTACCCTCTGGCTCACATCCTTTTCTCCCCAGTTAAATGTAAAGCGATGCATTTTCAGCTGCGTAATATTATATGGTGCATGCACCCTCCTAAAATGGATAAAGATGGTCGATACTGTACTTTTTTCTTCTTCTCTTTCTTGGAAAGGTGCACATAAGATACGAGCGCATTACATAACGGGCTAAAAACCTCATGCTTCTGAAAGAGAAAAACGGTCTCTCTCCTCAACCACACACACACACACACACACAAAATGCTCACTCACTCGTGACTTCTTGATGCATAATCCAAGTGTTTTCTTTTCTTGCCTCGTCTCTCTCGCTTCCCTCGTGTTTGCCCAACGAGTTTCCAGCTTAAGCCGGAGAAAATTGCCTTTGCCCATTCTCACTGCCAGACAAAGTGGAAGGGATTGCGAAAAAATTGTATGTAGGAAAATAATGTGGTGTGAGGAGTGAGAGGGGAAGTTATATATGCATATAGCACACAACATGCATAATGCATCTCTTTAACGTGTGTCCTGGCCTGGCCGACGAATGAAGCCATGCGAGTGGAAGGATAGGAACATCAACCGAATTGATATATCTTGTCAAAATAGAAAGGAGTCTTGGAAATTGCACGTGGTCCCTAAGTGAGACGTCCCAACTCAGAGCTCTATACTATAAGCCATATAGACAGTTACTTTCACCAGGTTATTTTCTTCCTCACTCTCTCGTCAAACAACTTCACGCATATATAAAAGCGTCGAGGAAGAGGTAAAAATAGTAAGAGTAACATAATATACACTATTTTCCCATCCATACACGCATGCAAAATGGGGGAAAATGTGCGAGATAATGTAACAGCCGAGTTACTCTATACTCAACAACTGTCGCCGAGTTTTTCGAGTAAGTTGCTTGATGCTGATGGGTTATTCCCAATGGAGCGCGCGGAGAGAGGGAGAGAGAGAGTACACCACCACATGAACTAGAGAGAAAAATGATATGCTTATTATATGTTTATGGCAAGTAGAAACTTGTAAGGTAAGAATTTTCTCTCTCTCTCCTTAAGGAAAAAAGTCACTTTTGCATGTCGCCTTCACTGAAAACCTTGTTGTCGTCAATGCAATCATATCCACATCCACCCGAATACTTTCACCAAAGCTGACTTCAGTTTTTTCCTCCTTTTAAAGTCGCTGTACTATAGCCTATAGCAATTGGCAGTGGAGTGAAAAGTGCAGCACACTGAGTTATTTTTTTTACTTAGGTACTTAGACGTATGCATGTATACTATCCTTTTCCATTCTTATTTGGGGACACACTCGAGACGTTAGAAAAATATCATGTTAAATTTCATGCCGTCAAGAGTGAACGCAAGTAGTTAGTTGCATCCATTATTTTTTTGAAAAAAAAACTTTCCCCTTTTTCTTCGCACTGATATGCATTTAGACATATACCTACCTATTTTTACGTTACGTTTTTGTTTCACATGCTTCTACTGCAACACACATGGAAAAAGCTTTTTCTCTACGCAAGCATACTCAAGAGGACGCTTTCAAATTTTCCCATTGTGCCCTCGTCGTAATGTATGGGAAAAAGTTGACTTGGGAAAGTGTTGTAGATTGGGATGATGACGATGACGATGATGATGATGTTCTCCATGCTTGAGTGACTTACATTAATGCTGTCTCTGTGGAGGAATAATGTATGCAAAAAAAAACTTGACAAAAACTTTCAGAGAGCTGTAGTGTGCTTCTACTACTACTACACCAGTCCTCCTTCGCTGAGGACATGTATAATTTTTTGATCAGGGTCCAGAACATTTCTTGCTTGTAAAGCTTTCATTAGCTCTTTCCTCATTGCTTCCTGTTTGGCTGCTGCTGCGTGAGTAGTGGTGTTCTCTTCGTGTTGGCAATGAACTTGTAAGTAAGTACAGGGAGTGAGCTACTGCTTGCTGCTGGAGAGACCAAAAACGCTGGAGAGAGTAGAGAGCAGGCACACAGGATGTTTTATGCAGTCGTCGTGTTTTGCATGATCCGGGGGAAAAGTGTGGAAGACGAACGAGACGAAAGTTGTGTGCATAATTTTTATTCTTTTCTTCTCCCCCATTTAAAAACTTACTTAATGGCTGGAGTTGGCCACTAAGGTATTTTGAAGCCTAGAATTAATCATGATTTTATCAACCCATTTTGTAACTTTCGAGGAGAAATAAAAGCCATTAAAAGCGTTTCGTTGTGGCCATTGTATTATTTTATATGTTATGCGAAGCAAAAGAAAGCGAGCTCCACACAATGTTCATACTTTTGTATGCATACAGCAGAAGTATTTACATTGACATGCATGTACAAGTTAGTGGAGTGTGATGTGTGATGTGTACTTGTGTAAGGAGAGGAGTAAGGAGTTTTTCATGGGGAATATCTTGTACGAGAGAGGGTTCTTTTGCCTTTTTAGTTGCTTTTTCCTATGTTTATAGGTTTGCCTTTGGGGTTCATGTTGGAAATGTGAATGGATTTGGAGTTTGCAAGTTTTTCCCCTCTCTCATTTTCTCCCTCTCTCTCTCTCTCTCCAGTAGTTCTTGCCTTCCAGTCACGGTCGGTGAAAGCTAGTCCAGTGACGTTAATATGGACGTTAATGGAGCTCCATGAAGGCATTTCCTGTCCATTACTTTCTCCGAATTAAAGCAGATAAGCTAGAAAATGGGTAAAAGGTCACAATGTGAAACTGTGAATGTTTTTATTTGACAAACGGAGCAACTTGGACTTGGACTACTTTTACTCCGTATCATCAGCATGTGTGTGCAGTACAAGCACATACCAAGTGTGTTCATATATAACCTTCCAAATGCAAACCTTTTGAGCACATAGATATATTCATGGATGTTGCACAACACGGACCTCGTGCTGGTCTGGTCCTCTAGCAAAAAAGATGGTACATCACAGATCAGCCCGTTATTATCATTGCTTCTAACGGCTATCACTATTGCCATTGAAGCCATCATCATGTGTAATCAACGCTTGCACACCCCAGTTCAGATGAGCTTTAGGGGCACATTTCCTTCTCGGAGTGTGTGATGCCCCGGCAGTAACGATTTCATCCGGTCTCTCTCTCTCTCACACACACACACACAAAACATCGTCATTTAATGCACTTTTCAGATGACTTTTAGTCTTCATTACAACCATGGATTGGAAACAAATGCCAATCATTAAACTCGGAATGTATGGTTGTGTACACGAAGTCTGTCGTGCCCTGTGCACCATACATATAAAGAAGCATATAAACACACGCATGATAAGGATTGTATATTTCTTCAATGGAGTACGCTAATCATTATGGTATCCTTTAAGATTACCCATTTCCAACTTCCGATAAATCCATAAAAAGACGGACGAGGAAAGGAACTATGCCAAAAGAGTGCAAAAAAGCCCAGAAGGGAGATCCTCTCGTAAATTTCTCCGCCAGAGAAGAAGACTCCGATTTCGGAATTTTCTCTCTTCCTCCTTATACTTTTCTCCCACAACTCATCTTACACATCCTACCCAAAAAAAATTTATATTCCTATTACAAGTGAAAAGCCCAAAGGCTAAACAAGTCTTAAAGTAGAAAACGAGTGGGGATAGAAAAACAAGGTCCTTTTACTTAGTTCAGCGATAAAAAGTAGTTCTACTTTTTTCCTTCTCCATGTTTCACTCCTCTTCTCTCCTCTTGTTCTTTTTTCCTCGTTCGATGTGCATAGTTACATGGATCCCATAATATGTCTGCTTTTGCATGGTCTCTCCTTTCCCCACATATCCACCCACCATACCATTCAGTGACTCACAGCTTGTCTGACATTAATTTTCTCCATTTCAACCATCTCATTTCGCGTATCTTAGCCGCATTCCTTTGCCATCATGAAATAGGAGAAGAGAGAGAGAAAGAGCACTACTTTTTCCAACTAATATAATTCAGACGGGAAAGCAAGACTTTTCACTGAAGCCATTACCCCCACGTCTTTCACACTCGATCTCCAGGCGACTCTCAGGATGAGAGGAGAAGAAAAAAAAGAGGATACGCGCGCGACATGTACACTCCTTCCTTAAACTATACCTCTTCCACGTATCATCAAGTACGCTCCTGCTCCTACCATTTTTACACAAGATTGCATACGTAGACAGGGAAAATTTCTCGGAAAGAGATTCGAGAGATCGTAAGGAAAAGGGAGGAAAAAAACTTCAGTTCCCGTTTCAAATAAGTGTTAACTGCCAGTTTATTGTGCAATGCAGGATTTGGAAAGGCAATAGCACCGTTTCATGACTATCAGACCATCTTCTCTTATAATGAACCTTTCTCTCTCTTTCTACTACGCACCGCATGCATGCATGCATTCACTTCACTTGCTACATTGCTGCTTATAACTGGAGCGAAAAGAATGAGAGTGAAAGAGAGAGCAGAGAAAGACAAGAAAATAAAAGGAGAAAAGTGAGAGTGAAGGAAAAAGAAATCTAAAAATGCCGGTTTCAAAGCAGATTGAGACCTTGGAGGGAACAAGATTCCTAAATGAGTATATAAGATAAACAAGGAATAAACGCCACGGACATGGAAAGATGTTTGAGTGTTGGAAGAAGAGGAAAACGGGTGAAGAAAACTGTAAAAGCGAACAACGTCAGAGCAGCGAATCATTTTTATGCTGCATGTAGCCAGACTTTAACTTATAAGACTGTAACTTGAGAAGATTATGGGGTTTTTCTCGAATGCATTTACACATTCTCAAGGAGTTCGAGCCTAATGTAAAGGTAGACTGACTATAGCAGAAGGATGTATTATATACGGACGGAAGGTAAAAAGAATGTGGATCGTCACTTGTAATTTTTGTTGCACCACTGGAGATTTTCCCCATTAAAAGTGGAAAGTGTTTCACCCCTCCGGTGCCACATACAACTTGATGAGGTTCTAATTTCGAGTTTTCATGATGACGACGAGGAGAATGATTATTATTCGTGTGTATAGCCTTAAACCCTGCTCGCTTTAGAAGTAGACTGCGTCGTACTAATTTAAACGCTGGGGATATAAAAGAAAGCACATAATCTCGGGGGAAAGGTAAGGTTCGCATAATATGCATGTATTTATATTTGTAAAATGTAATACGCGAGTTGGGTAGAAAGCATGATGAAGAAATTTGTTTCTGTTGTTCATCAAGGAATGTGCTACTAAAGACCGTGGCATTTATCTATATAGAATATATGTTCATATTATGCTCGAGTATTTGCTCAAGAATATATACTCCTACTTTTTCCACATCGTTTCTATTCAAGGTCCATAAAGTGAGTGCAACGGAGCAAGTCAAAATAATAAGTGTATCACTCTAGAAAAAAGGGAGAACAATTCAACTCTTTTTTTTTGCTGATTATGAAATCGTGTGCGTATACATATCCTTGGCCCCGTCTTTACTCCGCTCTGGAGAAAATTGTAAATGGAAATGGCTACCCTTTGCATATGCTTAAAAAACGAATATTCTCAACTACTATTACTTCCACTCGCTCTCATTATCATCCTCATCTTATTATTTCCCGTAAGATCCAACCATCACTTTTTGTTTGAGCTGAAATGGAGAACTCGACGAAGGACAATAAAGAAGGAAAGAGGGGAACCACGGACAAGGGAAAGAGTTTGGAGACGAGGTATACCAACACAAGCACAAGTTGTGGGAGGGTTGCATGTATCTAACGCAAAAAAGACAATAAAGTTCTTGGTTTGTTGCTCCTTGTATTCCTGACGCAACAAAGAAATTACATTATGCTCATCATGTGATCACGACTCACACGACAATGAGAAACTTTAATGTAAATAAGTCTGTTGGTACAAGAATTCTTACCAAATCCAGATAACACATTTTTAGATTGTTGAGTTTTGAGAGGAACGAAACGACGGAAGGAAATGTGTGCTGTAAATGAATGGGCATATTATAATACTTGTGTAATGTACACCTAGAGTAAATGAGTAAAAAAACACAGCGCGTTCGAAAGGGTTAACTAGGTTCCTGAACCCTCATATATGTACCATATGGGAGGAAAAACTAACTATTATGGAGGAAGGGTCGACTGGAAACTCATGCACGAATAACGACAAAAACGTCATTGTCTCATTTTTTTGTGATACCACCAACTGAGTAAGTAATGACACACGAATCCACGTGAAGACTGTTGCAGGAGTCATAACTAGACATTTTTATGAATTCCGCCTGGAAATATGTATGGGAAATGAAACACTGGGTTCACCAAGTGTACGCGTCTACTTTGGTAAATGAGAAGAGGATATGTTCCCAGTGTCCAACTGTGGTCCTTTATATATGCTCAATGTACGAAATAAAATGTGTTTACGAGTATCTTTCAAATGCGCAGAAAACATAGTCGTATGTTTACAGATGCATGTGGTGCCGGTGACAGAAAAATTTGAAAAGAGAAAAAAAACCCGTTACTTCATCATCACGTGTACAACAGTTTGTTTTCGGTCTCTGAAGTTGTGTAAATATGAATCATGCGATGGAAGACTACAAAATGTATGTATATAAATACTGTATCGTGTGTGAACCCTAATCGCAAGTATAGTAAACCATGCCCTAACATCAATGAAAATGTGGTGCATGAGTTCCACCGTCTGGTCGAACAGAACAAGAAAAGCATTTGTTGTTGTGTGAGCTGAGAACATGAGTCTTGGTTTAAAATCGGTACTGAATGGGAGGGAGTAGTAGTGCAACCGCTGCAGTTGTGTATATGGATTCACTCCCAATATCCTAGCCAACTTTCTCTCCTTTCCTTCCTTCTTTCTTCCTGTAAATTGCAGTTGACAGTGGACGTTGTCGTTGTTGCTGGCCGTCTTCAGGGTGATGTAGATAGTAACAAATGTTCATTTAGTCGACTTCAGTCGTCACCTGATGAATGGAAGGGAATGAGATGAAGGGTGGGCGTTTTTTCCAAAGACTTTTAGAGAAGAGAAAGGTACACTACAAAGTCTAGGCTATATCGACTTCAAACTAAAAGGGAATTGGCCTAGGTCTCTCCACAGCAGCATTTCTTATTTTACGGAGATTAGTGGAAACCAGGAGCTGTGAATAGGAATATATTCGGTGTGCACAATTCACTCTTGCATAAGTAATGTCTGTCTGTAGGCCGTGTTCGAATATGGGAACAATATGGCACGGCTTGTTCATAGGACAAAAGGAAATACGAGAATTCTACTATTCTTCTTCTTTATTCTCCTTTTGAAAAATGGTAGGCTTTGTTATGCTTATGAAAGCGGGCGTACGCACGTATATACATGGCGTGGTGTATAGTAGATGGGCAAGATTATGGACCATATATGCGTATAGCCTATACTCATTCTCTTTCTAAATTCATTCCTTTTCATTGACTCAACGAAAGAAAGAAAACATGAAAAAACTAAACACAAAGAGGAAGAGACATGACAAAACGCACGACAATCAGACACAACGTCGACCAGTTTGACATGAAATAACATAATATATATAAAGTTGATGACACGAGCACGAACAAAAACACCTGATCAATAATAATGGAAGGAAAGGAGGACTTGAATCAAATTGATTCAATGTTGTGAGACGATCAACGGGAGAGCAGGAAGAGAAAAGGAAAGGATAGCGAGAGAGAGAAACCCCTTTGACAAGTTTTCTTCCCGATGCTCTGCTCCTTGACATTCTTCCACTTATTGAGTTGGCAAGAAAAAGTAGAGAGAAAAATCCTACAAAAAGAAAGGATATTTCCATATACACATTGTTATAGTATATATTGTACTTATTGCATAATACATTTGAAGACGGAGAAAGTATAATATAGTTCTTCAGTGCTATTCCAGGAATCTCAGTATATCTTTTACGTGAGTTTCCTTTTAACGGTCATCAATGCAATGCCACCCAATCCATAACTTTTTTTATTCTTTTTTCTCTCTCGTCTCTCTTTTGGTCTGTAGTCAAAAGGACGAGGCCATTTTGTTCAATGCTTTACAGAAGGGTTTTGTTGGCATTGTGCTGGATTGGGTAGGTGCTAACGTAAGTAAAAAATAAATGTAGAACTATGTTCTATAGAGGAGGTAAAAGTATACTGATATAACCACCGTCTTTCTCTCTACTTTTTTTTGTATCAATTGCATTGATATCGCATATTCACATCACACAATTACATTATACCTTTGGACAATGCAATTTGAAGATTTCGACATCATTCCTACTGCTTTCTAATAGGGTAACAGCAGTGGCAAGTGCACATAAAACTTTTTCCATTCAGTCCGGTTAAAAGTAGATTTGTGTCGGAGGAAGGGAGAATCACATTTTCCTAAGTGATACAAGTCTTCCAAGACTTTGGAAAGTGTATAGACTCAAGTTATTGGATGGGATATATATGTATGTGTGTGTATATAGCATTTCTATTGCCATGAAAAAATTGGTCGACCAGACCAGCTGGACTTGAATATTGTGTGAAGAAAGTTTTCTTGGGAATAGAAGTGTTAGTATAGTATCACGCTCGTTCAGAGCAGAACAGAGTACGGTAGCGTAGAGAGGCTCAGTGTGTAAATCCACTGACATAATTGGATGAGTGACTCTCAGTTCTTGGGCACTTAAAGTCATCAAAATGACAAGTTATGAGGTATGCTTGTCGACTGGTGGGGAAGAATGCCTTTAAGCAATGCGGTGGTATGGCTTCGTAGTAGCATATCTTTCGATACTTTTTATTCTTGAGAGAGTGTGTGTGTGTGTGTATGTGTGTATATTACACTTGAGCGGGTGTGGTAGAATGGTCTGTTTTCCTTCGTTCAAACAATTTCTCCCAGTCCCAGTCCAGTGAAAGGTAAAACAATGTGTAATTTCTTTAACTGGAATCTCGTCCAAGAACCCTTTCACAGTGCAATCGAAGTGTACTCTGTACACTGTACACTGTCCATAGCCTCCATTTTACCTTAACCACGAGAGCAATTATGAATGTATTTTTGTAATAATATCACGAATCACGTCACAGACAACTATTACAAAATTCAGTTTTAAAATCGTGTAACGTACCACATGGATATATATAGCTGTGTATAGGTACTCTGGTTAGGAAGTGAAGGGGATAAAAAAGAATAAAAGTTAATGTTCTAGTTGAAAAGGTCGCACATATTTTCAAGTGCAATTTATTACATCCGCGAAAATAAATCGTGCCATATAGACCATTACGGAGAATGAATGAGCCTATATATATACTTGTACGAATTAAAAAATTTCTTTTGACACTTGGAGAGTGTGTTGGTAGAATACAAAAGGAAGTAGTTTTTATTAGCATTATGATTATTAATGCTTGTGGGAACAAAAAAATACTGTATCAACTTATGTTCCCTTACGCCTTTGCTATCGCAAACCCCCACATTGCATTGTTTTCACCATCCGGAAGCTTTTTTATTACCGCTGGCCTTTTGCACAAGGACAAACATAAAAGCATATAAGCCAAGTACTCCTTTATTCGCTTCTGGTAACCATCCAAAATAAAAACTATCCAAGCTATAATCTGGGATTGTTGTAAAGGCAAGTTATTAATAAGCATTATCGCGGAAAACATTATTGGTTTTGAGTTGGATGAAGTTAAGAGCGAGGCACGAGCACAGCACGAGCCTGGGCCTATATAGCGTTGTGACATTTACAACAGCAAAAAGAAACTATTTACATGCATAAATAAAATGTGCAAACACATTCTGAATCTCTAGTAAAAAGGGAACACATATTGTGTGTAATGTGTGTGAATGCGGTTAATGCGGCAGGAAGAACGGTGTGTGTGTGTATGTGTGCGTGCGTAAGACTAGTAAAATTTGACGACTCAGTTCACAGCCTATATAATTCCTAGTGGAGCGATATGACTACGAAAATTTTTCATTCATTCAATGTTTTTCAGCAGGCATCTCGTCGAAACACAAACACCGTTTCTCTCCCTAATGTGTATCATAATAATAATACAGAATGGTAAATCGACGAGAGAAGGAGATTAGAGTTGACTGGAGAGAATATAATACTTTAGACTTCAAACGGAGTTTGTTTTCGCCAGGCTTTGTGTACAGTGTTGACTGTACACACACACACACACTTTTGGTTTTAGAGTAACGGAATAGACAACTCTGAGCTTACATTATAAATCAAAGGTGTTTTCCACCAGGCTTGTGTTATGTGAGAAGATAGAGCCTTGTAGTTGCTACTATGGCGTATTTAGGTACTTGAGTTGTAAAAAATTGAAGCTGTGGAAGTATACTATGTTTAATGATCAGCCCATGAAAGCACTTGAGATTTGCTGTAATATCAAATGTAGCGTTTGTTTGGATCAGAGTAGAGAGCGAGTCTACTTAATACACGTAGGACACATGCATTTCAAATGAAAGTGAAATGAGTGTTGTTGAGAAAGAAATTTAAGAGGCTTTTTCCACTATGCACGTGAATATTTTTTTGGCAAATATAAAATATAACTCTCAGACAGAATTCTCCCATTATCCTTCTCCCAGATGTATTACTTATATAGAAAAGAATATTATATTCTTCCGTTTCCTCATTGCATGAAACGCTCTTGTTTCTTTCACCGTCGTAGCTACTATTATCACTAGATTTTTTTCCCCGTTGTGCTTGGCAAATTATGCATGCTGGCATAACCTGAGAGACTCTGTGTGGTGGGCGCATATTATACAACGCATAAATGCACCCAGAGCATATAGAAGACATATTCGCATATTATATATTCTCCACTACGCCTTTTCTCGATTTGAGGAGTTGCAGACCGGAAAACGCTTGAAAAACCGATGAATGGTTGGGGGAAGAATGAATGAATGAGTGAGGAGAAAGTAGCCTCGTGCTCATACTACTCTGCTGAATTTATGTCGCGTGTTTGTATGCGCGTATAACGAGAACAATGTTCTACACGTTTTTAGAGACGTTTTATCTCGTCGAGACAAATATATGGCTTCCTTTTGGATTATAATTAAGACTAATTGCATAATGGCTTTTGTCTAATGTGCCATGTGTTGGCAAATAATGGAGAAAAGGGAGAAAGCAATGTCGCGTGGAATAATGGAAGCTCATTATATGCAAACTTTTCCTTGCCTCCATATGTTACTCCGCTCCGCACACTGCAAGCTTATGGCTATTGAGAGGAGAACAGGTACAAGCACAAATTACGCAACCATTTAACCATGTGGATAATCCGAACTGAACTACATGCGTTTCATCTGTCCCTCCCTTCCGACATTTACTCACATCTATCATGATACACAATGATTTTTGATGATTATTATTATTGCTTGTGTGGCTGGCTAATTTTTCCAGCAGAGGTTCATTAATTTATGGCCAATTGGTAGGGACATGGTTTAAACCGGTTTGACTTTTGGAGCTGTGCGTATACAAATGTACATGCTGATGGATACGTGCATTAATTTAATGAGCAATCCACGTGTCATGAGAGCTATAAAAACGATTTCGTTTTAAAAACTAGAACGGTAGATTATGAACACATTTTTTACGGGAATGATTTAATCGGTTTAGTAAATGAGTAGTAATGCCCATTCGATTGTATGATAACCATCTTGTCATTTTTTTGTGGTTTTGACAGCTGTACCAGAAATTGAAGTGGAGTCACTGGTTGGTGGCCGAGCGGAATTTCCATGTGATGTAAATCCTTTACCGGATCGCCGTGATGACTCCGTTCACATGGTCCTATGGTTCAGAGATGACTTTGGGAAGCCAATTTACAGGTATGGGAGAATAAGAAAATTATTACTGTGAAAGCACATCTTATCTTAGCTTAGGTTTTTGTCAGATTTCGACGTCATTTTCATTAAGTTCTGTGATTAGTGCTACGAGTATTACAATAGGTAAAAAAGTATTTGCAGGAGTAAGATTGGATATATGGAGTTTGCTTCAAAGAGCACAGGCTGTAGTTGCAGGCGAATTTTTGTCCAGAACGACAAATATAGTTTTGTCGGCAGATAAAAGATAACAGTGAGTATTGACCCTGAGAAAAAAAGACTCCAGTCAAGAACGTCCAATTTTAGATCACCATTTTTAGGCCGTCGTTGTGACTTCAGAGCTACACATTTTCTTAAATAAGTTCACATAAAGTTAGACACAAAGTAATGGTGTGGAACAGGAAGCCGAAAAGGAATTCCAGTCATAAATCTTTCATTGTGTTTTTTCTTCTTCTCTTTTTTCTTACCGCCTCTGGAATTGATATAGTCTCGACGTTCGAGGAAAACCTGTCGAGTACGCAAGACACTGGTCGAGTGATAAACTCTTTGGAACTCGTGCACATTTCCGCGTCTCCGATCCTACTAAACCCGCTCGCCTGGTGATCGAAAACGTCAAACTTAGCGACGAAGCCATTTATCGATGCAGAGTGGACTTCCGGAACAGTCCAACGAGGAACTTCCGCTTTAATCTTACTGTTGTAGGTAAGTACAAAAAGGCGAACGTACATGCCTCCTATTCGTCAAGTATAAAAATATTATTATAGATTATAGTAAAACATATTGTGATAAAATTCAAAACATCACACCATCCACTATCCACTAACCTCCGCCCACTTTCATTATGTTAACCCTCAGAAGTATTGGATACAGTGAATTCGTGGAAAATGGCAAAGTTATGATGTCAAAAACTGATATTGTACAATTCCCAACCGTAAAAAAAACTTCAAGAAATATCAAATCGAAGTTTCCTCCATTGAAATATTTTTTACATAAAACTTTTTCCTAAAAAGAAACTTCGATCAGTCCATTTCTCAAAATAAAGTGCACTTATGAAAATGAAATAGCCTTACAACAACAACGTTGTGAGCGACCTGAGAAAATGTGGCCTTTTGGAAAATGATCGATGCCCCACGAAGGACTTCCCTGATCCTGATCTGTGATTCGTCGACGAAGTTCTGAGGGCAACCCAGCATGGCCGTTGTATGTATTTTCACAGAAGTTAGATAGTAAAACTTGCGTAACAGTTCTATAAATGCGCAGTACACTACTTTTTAAATTACTTTCTTCACCTTTATCCTTGAAAACGAACTGCGCAATAAGAGCACATTGACTTTGTATCGTCGTTGCATCACCTAAATTTCTCCTAGCTTTTAGGAACGTTTGTAATTGAATACCGTTCTCAGTGTCAAATGTCACCTTGTATTGGATTCAGTAGGAAAAAATACGCACGTAAAGCTGTGAGATCTTCTGATTTCTACGAAAATGGCAGAGACACATTACCAAATTGCATAGTATTTCGGCTATTTTGTACAGGATTATTGAAATAGGAAAGTCATTTCTCCAGAAACATGGCAGTTTACAAAAACTCCATTAAAAATTATCCAGCGAAAGGTTATACCTTTTTTCAACTTACATCATATTATGTGCTTATGTATACCGTTAGATTTCATGCCTTTATCATTTATACATTTTACTGTGAAAAACGGGTTTTGGAGCCCATGCACTTAGTTTTTTAAGGTTTTACAGTACATCACATTTCCTTGAATTCCTTCAATGAAAATTGTCAACGATTTCATGTCTTTTATCAATGTCGTAATTCTGGGAAGTAAGGAGCATATTATTATGTTCTTTCGAAATTCCATATTGGATGTATTATAAATAGCACCGTTGTTGAAAGTTGCTTGAATCTTTTCAATTTAGGAAAATGATAACCTTACGTAACTGAAATCTTAGGGAAAGGGAGAATATATCCCATTAGATGATTGATAGGAGCAGGTTGACCTGTTGTCATCACCGTCTGCAACCCACTTCCGTTTCGGGTACATAAAAAGGGTTAGGGCATGTTATGGTTTTGGGGACTCTCTTCCCGTTTTGATAAATTAAAACTTTTTTAAAGATGTCAAATTCTACCTCAATTTTTTTTGGGCAAGGCCAATTCATTCCATGAACATATAATTTCACTAACAATGCTAACAAATGAGTAACATCGCAGGGAAAATGTATTCTCTGCTGTAAAAAAATTTAGCTGCATCAACAATAATCCACTCTACGTTTAATATTTTACGAGCACTCAAGGAGCACCTCAACCACAACGTTTTTGTGTCTTTTTTTAAAACTGACGATGAGTGCCGGCTTTTCGCCAACCAATTCCATTTCCTCTTATTTAAAGCGGATGAGTTGTATTACAAAAGTGCGTTGTTTTCAGCCGAGTATATCATCCATATAATTTTATTCACTCACCAGACATCATACATGGAAAAGTAAGTCAGAGAGTAAAATAGAAAAGTGTTCTTTTCTCAGAAGAATTTTTTAAAGACCTCAGCATTTACACACTTCTCCCAAGGAAGAGGGTAAGAGTTAGAATCCTCCAAAAAGCTGCAACTTTGGTTTAGGGGAAAAGGAGTAATATAAAAAGGGGAGCGGACTGAGTAAGTAAGAAGGATAAAACCATCATCAATTCCCATTCGGCTTCATGTTTTTCAATCTTTTATTGTCTTAAAGAAAAGAATCCTTTACATTTCCCTCGTATTTTTTCAGGCTTCTCCAAGCAGAATATTACGCCCGTGAAAATATTCTGCTGGTTTATTTTTTACATTTGAGAGGGAAAGTATATATAAGTCGATTTGTATATGTGTAGGCGAGAGTTGCATACATAAGCAACAAATACCGTAGGGGAAGGGAAATAGCATGAATAGTTTATCTTGCTTGAGGATGTTATTTCAAAAAAAGGTTTTTACGACGACACGTAATGGAGATATGAGATGGTTATATTTCATTTGGAAAATGGTTTCAAACTGCATCCAAACGGTGCATGGTACATGCTACGATACGCAAAGAAGCATGAAATATTGAGAGAAAGTTTTGTTACACTGATCAAGATATATGGAAAGTCTGTCATGTTTTATTTTACATGTCGAAGATGTGCATACATATAAGAGCTGAGCTACAAGAATGCGTTCAAGGAATCAGGAAGCACTCTATTTTTCTATTGGAAAAATATATGTGTTCATATAGGCGGAAGAGGAAGGACATCTCAAACCGTTTCACTTTTAAATTGATCAAAACAAGTGTGTACTTTCACCCCTTTAGACATCTCCTTCTACATATTTTTGTTAATATTTCCTGACTCGAGTACATTTTTCTCTATTGCCTTCAAGAATGAGAGGAAGCATTTTTGTGACATTTTCTCAAAACTGAAAAATCTTTCCCAGTTTACATTTTTCCTTACATTTTTAAAACAAATAAAAACAAAGTGAGTTTCATGGTTGTTGTTGATAAGCAATGGGTAAGTATATTGTAGAGGAATAGGATTGATATGGAAAAAAACAGCAGCTAACTAGAAAAACGAACCATCTTGTTATTTTACAGTGCCTCCAGAATCCGTGTCAACCTACGACGCTTCAGGGAGACTTTTGACGAGTACCGTGGGTCCACTTCGGGAAGGCTCCGATCTCGCAATCTCCTGCAGGGTTACGGGCGGTAAGTCGTACACTCAAAAAAACTTGCTTTTATGTTTGTGTTTCTTTTACATGTTTGGAAAAAAGTTTTTTTAAAAGTATACACACTCTCACGCAGTGCAGTAGCCATTGAAAGTTTTTTCTTTCTTTCTCGGAGACGGAGAAGTCCATTATCGTGTAAAAATGATACGATATGAGATGAGAGTGAAAGCAGAAGCGCAACATCAGCTTACATTTCTCCGTTTCATACGTCTGCTTACACTTTTTCCTGTAATGGAACAAGATGCCAAAATAGGGCTATTTAGCATACTTAGAATGGATTTACAAAGAATTTATGGATTTTCGCAAAAAAAATAGCGGTGTGTGTGTCTGTCTACTTTACTTTGTATGTGTACACACCAGCAGTAAAAATCTCATTTCTTTGTACGCACCAACTATTTTGTAACAAACATATGGGATATATATTAAGTATCAAAATACATAAGCTTTTTCGCAGTTCTCAAAACATGAAAACCGGAGAGAGAGATATCCTTTTTCTGCTCGACGACGACTAACTGCGGATACGATTTTCGTGCGAAGCAGAGAGAGAAATGATACGTAAGACTCTGAACATTAAAGACAGCATAAAAATCTTTTCGCCCGTACTTGTTTTTAGTCCTTTACAATGGCGCAAATATTGGTGAGTGGGAGAGTGTGCACTACGAATGGTGGCGTGGGATGCACAGAAAAGAGTCAGCGGAAGAAAAGAAAATCTTGGTTTGTTGTAGTATGTATGTATGCATTGAGTGTGAGTGTGGATGTGGAAGCAACATTAAGACATCAAATTTCATCACTTTCCTTCTTTATCTGCTTCCTTTCTAACAGCGACGTTCCTCTACGCAAAAAAAGAAGAAAATGAAATGGAGTCACATTTTTATTTATCAAGGGATGCATATGTACATGGAAGTTTTTTTATTTGTGTACAAAAAAACTTCCATAATGCATAAAAATGGAGCATTGTGTCTTGTGTGGAGGATGGAGTTCTCAACAGTGAGAACATAAGTAAATAAATAACAGTTCGCCGAAAGTTTTTCGTCTTCCTTTTTTCAGTCTTTCTGAAACTTTTGTAAGTTATGAAGGGTGTATGTTGTACACTTGCATTTTAAAGTATTTTTCGTATGTGGCTGGTATTCGCCAGTGTCGGTGAAATGAAGTAATATGTCATATTGATATTGGTCGAGCACAAAATGCTTCAATTCACCAAAAAGGAGAGAGAGCATTAAGAACATCATATATTTTCTTTTTTTAAACATATTCCAATGCTTTAAAATATGAGTGCGCCTGCATCCCATGATTTTTTTTCTTTTGAAGAGGAAGAGACGCACTGCTTTTTAAAATGAAGATACTTGAGACTTTTTAAGATAAAACATTTTCATCTCTCCTATTACTTACATATATTTTTTTCTAAAAACGTAGTAACGTTGACTGGATGTAAATTACAGCTGTTCTCTGATGTTCCTAATAAAAAGTAGTCAAAGTGGCAGCGCGGTGTTTACAATGGGTGTTGCAAACTTTGTTACAATTTTGTGGCCAGTTTGTTTTCTCCAGTCCAGACTTGCACACTGGTCATATGATGAGATAGTGTGTGTAGTGTTACATTATGTTTCCATCCTCCTCACTCACACAAGAAGATAGTTTATGCAGCGAAAAAAAGTTTTGCTGGAATAGAGAAACTACTCATTTTCTTTCATCTTTCTTCTGGATATAGTATACATAAGTATAAAGTTATGAACATAACTTGGAAGGAGACTCATCTTGAATCATCGTGTGTGTGTGCTTCCTTTGGCAAGTCGTAATAACCATCGCCTCTCGCCGTTGTAATGCCTGCAACTTACATCTGTCCAATGTGTGTTTCTACACAAGACTTGGTCTTGGTCTGCCTCCGTCTTTGTAACGTTATGTGTATCCAATTCTCATCTCGTCCCAGTTCCCCCGTAATTTATTTCTATCTAGAGAAATATGAAGACACTTATATTTCCCATTGCACTCTTAACTTGCTTTGGCAGGCGTATGCTACTACGGGCTTCTGTGAGGAGCAGAACGGGCACAACTGAGCAAGGATCCTGTTATAATTTTTCTAACACTGCAGAAAATGCAAAAGGAAGAAAGAATGTGAGAGTGTGAGTGTTGGGGAGAGAGAGACACACACACTCCGAGCACAGGAGTTGCAGCTTTTTAGCTCTCACTTATACCAATCTGTTCATAGATACGTAAACTGCAAGAGAGGGTCTCTTCGCTTTCCCCAGAAAGACCAAAAATGAATTTGAGTTTTGAAAAATGCGAAAAATAAATATTGCATTCCTTGACTTTTAGAAGAAAAGAATCTCATTTATTCTAGACTCGGCTCGGTACTGCTGAAAGTTGTGAACGTCAAGGGAAATGGAGAGAGAGAGAGTTTGAGGGGGAGTGCGATGTTTTTTAACTTGCGTGGATTATTATTATTATCATCATGAATAAAATGCAATATAAGTAATGCATGTCTCTATTTAGCCAAAGACTACATCATCTAACATATTTCCTCAAATATGCTCATCTAACGCTCAAGCTTTCACTTCTCATTGGTAGTGAACCAGAGACCCCATAGCTACTTTTGTTAAGAGAAATACAAACACGGTACAAATTGCGGACTACTATTTTTGGCTTATTTCGCTATGCAGAGGACTCTGATGGGGGAAATGTATTCGAGTTCACTCGCCTCTGGGATATTCATGAATTATGAAGTCGTACACACAAAGAAGGAGGTTATTGGGAAAATTTTCTACCGGAAACATTATTGTTGATAAATACACAATGCAAGTACAGATAAATTCTCTATGGTATGAACAAGCCATGCGACTAACCGTAGTACACGTGCTACACCAACCAAAACTCACCTAATTCTGCACAGTTAGTCTAGCATAATTTTTATTTTCTTGCTGGATTGGATGGAGCGCATATTTCAGGAAAAGTTCGCCACGGAAATCCCTCCTCGACCAGAAACCAGAGGATAGTACGTGAATACGAAATTACTAGAGAGTGGGCTCGAATGCAGTGTTTTCTTTGGAGCAATAAATGTTTTCATTGTTCTACTAAGGCAGCTCATTAATTACTTAGGAGGAATGACTTAAGTTTTTTCTTCTCCAATTCCGCTTCTTTATACTCTGCTCTATTTTTTCCTTGCTGTTTTCTTGTAGCAAACAAGAAGGCATTGCCATTTTGCAGTGTTCCTTTGTCTCTCGCTCACTAGTTCTTTGAATCTCGACTCTAGTCTGTAGTCACTGAGATCGGCATGTCATTCCTTGTTCTCTTTAATTTTCTTTACGAACATTAAACACATTAGCGTGGAGCTATAACGGAGAAAAGGAAAATCCAAACTAAGGAGAGAATCCAGATGTGGATCCATGAAGGAAAAATAATGTGGAAAAAAAACTTTCATGTGCGGAGCAGAGAGGATACACAAAAATACGCATTATTGTATTATTCATTAAGGGAACGACTTGTTATTAAATGCATAAAATTAAAGTTACAACGAATTTAAGGAAGCTGTTGTGTGTTTTGTCAGCGGTGCTATATTTTTCTTTTCGTCCTCTTCCCTCTATTAAATATGCACGCCTTATTAAAACATCACGCCCTTCCTGTCATGTTTCCCCTAACCGATAGCAAACAACAGTTTTGTGACAGTGGGGTTGAGAGACTGACTAGACAACGCAGTTGGTCGGAATTATTCTGAACAAAACGCAATAAACCATACTCATTTGTGCTTGTAGCGCATTTTTTCTTGTAGCTGACTAATATAATTTTGTAATATATTTTTTATTATATCTATACACTGCAAATGGTGAAGGGTTTCACTTTCTCCATTGTTATTCTGGGTTTTGTCAACGACTAAAACATGTCCCACGAATTAACTTTTGTGAGATTTTTTTTCTAGTTTTTCCATCTTGAAATTTGAATGATATTTTGTAGTCTTGCAAGTTTACCAAGCGAACTTGCAATATTCTTCCTCGGCTAAATATATATTGTAATTTGGCGATTGATTTTCTGTCAAGTCAAATAATCATCGTCAAAGAAGTTATCAATAAAAGGCTCACGACAAGATCATGGGCACAAAAATGCATACATACATACGTACCAGTGCACATGCATGCAGACCAGACATAATTGAGACAGTGAAAGACATCATGTCAAATGGTGTACTTCAAGCAAGGAAACAGTAAGCGAACAAACAGTCACAGGAACACAAAAAACACATTCAGCCGCTTGTCGTGGTGAACGAAGCAGCAGCATAACATTAGCTTCTCTGAAGTAGAACTAGAAACTAGAAGCCCAACACTTACGCATAATTTTCTCTCTCTTTGTCTTGACATGAAACAGTAGCTGAGAGAATAAAAAGGGAGGAAAATGAAAGTTGGCAGTTTGAGTGAGTGAAAAGGGAAATGTTGACAAGGAGGTTGAGAAAATGGTGCGTGCTATTTCGTGATACGCGTCCTCCACATTATACACACACTCTCTCCAAACCACATTATATGATGGATCATTTATATTCCACCGTTAGACTTTGCTGTATTAATCATTCAAAAAAATATTTTCTGTCCGGATTGTGGTGCTGGCCGGTGTTGTTTGAGCCATTACGTATACATATATTATGTTATGTGCCATTTCACAAACTGAATTATAATATTTATATGGTCACTACTCCTACTCGTACGTAATATATAAGTTCAAGTATGTTTGCAAGGAGAAAACTATCAATGCTCGCTCACAAGTTTTTACAGGATATTGGCTTGTGACAACTCTGCTGTTAGTGCCCCTTTGATTAATACGTCCATTGTGAGTCCATGTCCACAGTCCGCAGTTGAACATTTCTACCATTTGCTCGTGGGGAATGAGAGGATGGTCACACACCCTCTCAGCGAGAAAGTAAGTAGCTCGTTGCACGTTATTACAACTTGTAACAAGATTCATTCTCTGCTAACGATGAAAACAAAGAGAAAGTTTTTAAGTAGACATAAAGTGAGTTAATGGAAAGGTGGAGAGAAAAAACAAAAGGAAGGGTGGATGTGGATATATACACACTTTCATGTCCCCGACCGTCCTATTCTCATATAGTATTTTCATATTATACCACCAGTATATATGTACATATGTGTTTGTCCTTTCGCACTTCTTCACTCGAACTCGTTAATAGACTTCCACGTCCACACACTTGCTTGTGAAAGCAAAGAAGAAGAAAAAAAAGCATGTGTGTAATGTGCAATTTTGTATTAGCCATGTTATCTCACCTTACAGCACGAAAGGTTAACTAACCCAAGCAAGTTTTAGACACATAAAACTATTGTCTTTGTTTACTCAGCCAGACTCTCCACCCTTTTACCTTCCTCACTATAGAGTTACCTTTCACCTGCAATCAATTCACTCCAGCAACCTAAAACGTATATAAAAAATATATGCAATGCCAGAGCGGAAAAGGTGTTACCCCTTAGCTTAGGTTGAGAACAAGACTGTATTTTGTATTATAACCAAAAAACGGGAATAAAAAGAGGGAACTACAGCACCAAACATCACACATTTGAAAATGTAATAAACTTTGTGTAGGTTACATGTAAGGAGAGATTATATGGCTGTCTAACAATGGTTAATTCGTATACATTTTTTTGAGATATAGATACAATATTCACATAAAGCAATCAAATAACAGTAAAATCCAAAAAGGTGTAATGCCAACAGCGTGGTTGTAACTGATAATGTAGAAAGTAAACAAAAAAGGACAAGAAAAAATGTTGTAAGACAGACAGACAAGACGAAAAGGACAAGGCAGAAAAGTTTTTTTCGGAGGTCATTGTAGCCATGAAAAGTTGTGCATATAACTTCTCATATATATTGTGTATAGGGATAACTACATGTTTTCTCAGGTCGTTTCAAGAATCATGAAAAAAAAGTTGCGAGAGAAAATCATAGCCTTGGACGCGTTAAGAAACTTGCTACTACATACCACTTACGTACGTACGTACACAAAGTTAGAGACACCCAAATGAAAATATGTGGGGTCACTCGTGCACTGTTTGTAAATAGTGGGGAGAAAGGGGAAAAAGCTGTTTACCCTGTGAGTCCTGTTATTATCAGTATATAAATTGTGCAATAACTTGCGGACACATTTTTTGTTCCTACATTGGCTCTAGTTCATGTATTCCGTATATGCATATGTTTTCTAAGAAAAGTCTCCCAAAAATAAGTCAGTGAATGTGCTTTGCTCTAACCACCACTGATTCTTGAAGTAAATCGCTTTTTATTCTTTACACACTTGCTGAATACCTAATTCTAATGAATTCCAGAAAAAAACCCGAGCTGTACAAGAAAATGAAGAAAAAGTACAAAAAAATGTGTGTAATAATTATTCGTCGTATTTTCTGTATGGAACGAGCTGAGAATCACGCAGCCGACACACAAACTCATAATCTTTTATTTTTTCTTCGTTTGCACCCTCTTAAATCTGTCCTCGGAGAGGAGTTATTATACTGGCGTGTGCTTTGGTTGCCGCCGGCGTTGCAGTTTTCTCCAGCGCGGACAAGGCTGACTATGACTTAGGCTTTTTGGCTTCTGAAGACGTAACTGCTGCAATCTATGTATTATGAATAGCCTTTGGTTGAAGTAAGAAAAAAAATGTTCCTCATAGCTGTAAAACAATTTACAAAATGAATATTTTCCGGAGCTAAAGTGGTTGCTTTTTACTTTTGACACTTGTAAAATAAAAGAAAAGAGAAAATATATATAGGGTTTTGGGGGAGAATGGAGTGGACGTGGGAGGATTACTCTGCATAAAAAAGTGAATCTAGGCTTTACGAAGGTAACTACCTACATTCATAAAGCTCTGCTGATATTTTACAAGCATGAAGTTAGAATTTTTTGAGGGAGTGGTAGAAGAGAAAAATATTGTGGACGAGGTTGAAATTTTGTATTTTACGCATGAAAGAATATAGAGAAAAAAATTTGGGAGAGAAGTTTACGTACTCCAGAAGTCCTGAGCTACACATTGGCGTGTGCTCTTGGTACACTATCGTTTTTTTTCTTGGCAGAAAAGTTGCGTTAAAAGTACGTATTTCCCTTTGACTGAAAGTGATGTGTGCAACATGCAAAGTGCATTCATTACATCCATATGAAAATTCCTATCACGCCTCTGCTCCTCTCTACTCTTATTTTTTTATTTTTCTTGGGAAAAATGGTGAAATGTTTGTATTAGCTTTTTTATCGTTAAATTTTTCGTGTAATGTTATTTTGGTGTTGTTTCGTGACTACATTCCACCTTCCCTAAAAACTTCAACTTATAAGCTCCAAACTTAGCACATGGATCTTGATGCTCCGCTGTTGATTTTTGTTTTTTTTTCATGGACGATAGCTGTGTGAAAAGAGTAATAATACTTGTATAAAAACAAAGGGAGCGGAGAGAGGAGAGAGAGAGTGAGAAGGCAGAGTGTGGCGCATTTAAAATTGGGATTTATTTTTGCTCAAAGGGAAGAGTGACATGCAAGACTCCGCTTTATTCTGATTACTTATTTCAACATATTGGTTTAAAGGCGGCTGGCTCCGAGCTATTGACCTTATCTTGAAGATTTAATTTAAGCCCGACTTTGAACGGTGGGGGAACGAGTCTAATCGGAGTTCATGTCAAACACGATATTTTTTAAAAAGCTAATCACCCCCTTCGAGCTAATATTACAGAGTTTATGACGTGAATTAATGACGGCAGAATTAGAGCCAGCCACCTGCTTCGAGTTTGTGTGCGTCGCAGTTTTTTCCGAGATTTTAAACGATTTAAAGTACAAAACTTTGTAATGTGTTTTAGGGGAATTGAAAGATAAATGGATTTTGGAAAATGGCGTAAGTAGAATGGTACTGTGAACTGAACTGTAGAATTTAACAAATTGACCCGAAGGAGCATACCGAAAAGAGTGAAATGTAAAGCAAACTAGCTATACTGTGTGTCGCTTGAGGGAATCATAATTTGTTAGGCTTTGTAATTTTCCCATATAAGTATTATCCACCCTTATAGTAATCCACAAAATACAGATAAAAGTGCAGATTTTTTTATATTTTATTTCAACTTCAACCTTATCAATCATCACCGGCGACTGTAGCTTAATCAGCTCCCCGGGCTGATGTTGCGCGTTCAGATAAAATTTCCGAAATGTTGTTTGTTTTTAAACGTACGTTCCACGCACCATGAAATATTTTTGGCAATTAGAAGTACTTTCCTAAAAGTTGATAAAAACTTCCACAAATAATGCATATTATATTACAAGCATATATGCATATAATATACATATTATATTTGTATTACAAGAAATATGCATTATTTTCTACATCGCAAAAACATGCGCATACTTTTACTCCACATACGCAAGAGCTAGAGGATAATCTAGGATGAAGAGGGATAACAATATATCCGGAGGATAATTATGGATTAACCCGTTACACAAGGGTTATGCACATTTGTGGCGAAAATATGTTTCAATATCTCTTTGTTCGTATTATGTATATACTTGTGATTGCAAATTCATTTGCAAAAAAAGAAAGCACACGCTTCTCTATAGGAGAAGCACACGAAATCCGTGACTATCGCAAAACCACATAACAACCTCAGACATTTCGTGAGAGGAAAGTGATCAGACATCGTGTCATAATCACAAACCCGCCGTCATCTTGTGGTTCTATGAAATTGAGCGTAGGCGTGAATATTTTTGTACCGACTAGATCAGATAGTTATGTTATGCATATCTCGTATCATTTCTTATTCTATGAGAAATTTCATTTATAAATTCTACAAGTTCCAAGGTTGTTTACCATTTAATTGATGTGATGACATATCGCTCAATATTTCTAAAGAACCCGTTCGCCTTGAATGACAGGACAAAAATGTGCTACACATCAAAATACTACGAAGAAAAATCTACCAGCAAAGTCCATGTTGTCCATGTTTTCGATTGTTCCAATGAGAGCGTTGCATGCAGAAAACTTTCTGTGATTACTGCTTTCATGCGATATCGTGCAATCCCTTATTTCACTCCGAAACCCTTTGTTTTATGCATTTGCCCATTCCTCATTTAGTTTTGCAAAAGTAGAAAATAGCCAAACATTTGATACACCCTAAAACACGAAACCCCAACAACATGTGGGTACATACATACGCCATGAAATAAGCACACATCAATTTAAACTATTTCCCATCATGTCTACAAATCAAAATTTGACAGAACTTAACAAGTTCCTTTTGTAAACATGCACTACTTGTTATCCCCGTTTCTACAACATATGATTATGATTACCAAACACTCTCATGACGTGGAGGAATCATCCAACATGTTATGTATGCTCGTATCTCCTTGTAAATAATAGTTATCTGGTCAACTGCAAGAATATGTGGTACTTTTCCCTTAGTGAAAGTTTCAGCACGAAAAACAAAACAAAACACTCTGCGATAATTCATATTGAGTGAAAAGGGGAGATGAGATTGTCTTACTTTTGCGTATATTTATTTCCCTCGAACTCGAGCTGGTTTTGAGTGAAAGAGTCTTGAGAATTGTGATGGTGGTGCTCCTATTTCACAATAATTTTCATGCCATTATTCTCATGCACGATGATGATAACCTGAGGAGCATCTGATGGGAGCTCGGAACAAGCACTGCTCTGTAAAAGGTGAAATACAATACACGTTCTCTCAAGGCATCCTTTCGGAAGACCTAAAAAAATTCTGTTTAAGCTACGGACTACATGTACAAGGGACAACATGCACATCGCAGCAGTCAACTTGTATATTTTCCTTCTGAAAACAACAAAAAATACAGCTGTCTAGAGAGAAAAAAGGAAGAAGGAAAAGAAGAGAAAAACAAAAAAAACGAAATATGAGAACCTTCTTTTCTCTCATTCCCTCTCCCTCTCCTTATTTTTCCCCTGTTATTCTCGAGATATATGGAACAAGTGTTTGTGTGATGAAAAATAAAATAAATCATGTCACGATATATTATGAACTGGTGTATTCCACTTTCCTAAGTAAATGTTATCCAGAGCAGAAAAAAGTGAGAGGGAGAGAGAAGAAGAGTTTCTCTCTTCGCTCTCTCTCTCTCTCTCTCTCTACTCTACGTAGCTGTTCTTTCATACGGAATGTAATTCGTCTTTTGGTTTATAATATTGTCTGCATAACGTTGTTGTGTGTGAAGTATATAGCTTAGTTTAGTTAAACAACAACACACGTACAGCTACTTGTGAAAATATTTTTTTCTTTTCTTCGTATTGCATCTGGGATTGGGAAGACATCATGTATGCATTGCACATATAATGGGTTACACTTTTTACCCTGAATATTTACCTATATAGAAAGTCACCAGATAGAAGAACCCTTTTTTCTGTTTCGTATAGACTTTACGATAAGTGTTATGCTACTTATTGCGAAAAAAACCTCACTTGAATAATGCTAATAATAAGAAATGCCACGATGATTACACCATGTTAGCATACGAGAAATAAAGGGTATATATTGTTGATGGTGCAGCTTACACTCCATATGGACACTATCAGGGAAAACTCTTTTGCTTTTTTTACTTCTTTACTTTTAACTTTTCATACGAGATCCGATTGGGGATTTGGAGAAATAGGAAGAAATTTTTTACGTTCCTGTGCCTCGTTTCTTAGAAGGCAGCAGCGGCAGGAAAGGAGGAGTTTTTTTTCTTCAGAAAAGACTTTCTGGCAGAATGAGAGCGAAGCGTGGAAAAGCGCTTTTACCATTTTTTATTTCTTGTACATTTACCAAGAAAATGTGCAAAGTTTTGCAACAAAAATTGAGTCCTTCAAAAATGGATGTAGTGTGGAGTGTGGAGGAGCACACACACTTATACTTTATCCATGTCGATGTGAGTCAGTAGGGGTATACCGTATACTTACATGTGTTTTTCTGTGTCTTCACTTCACGCCTCACACACGCGGTCATATAATGAATGGATGTATATTTGCTTCGACGTTTTTGATGGGTTCGGTTTGATGATGCCAGAAGGTCGAAATACTTTCTTTAAGGTTTTGTAGGATCCACTTGGAGGACACATAAGTACCATCGTTTCGGAGGCTGTAATACATAATATTGTGCTGCAGTAAAAAAAAGTTGCAGCTGCTCCTTCATAATAATATATTCTTTATTCATGGACCTTCGAAAAAACTTCGCCATTCTTCTATTTGAGTTTTTTGTGTGTGCCTCATAGCCTCATCCGCTTGTTTGCGCAAACCTTCTACCTAAAAACCCGCTCTCTGGCAAATAGAAATGGGGAAGAAGGAAATTGTCTGCATGAAAAGCACTTTTTACGACAGTATGCCAACACTCTAAGGACCCACTTACATTTCACATATTATTTACTGTGTGCACTCATCATCCTTCCTCTACATATGCAAGTAGTACTTTCTCCCTTTGGCTTACTATTTCAACAAGATTAACAGTAGAACGTCATCACTGCCACCGTTAAAAAATTTCTTTCCGAACTGGGCACATATAAAGCTCTTCCAGGAGAAAATTACTTGGTTTATAAAAGTGGTTTTTGTGAAATGTTCCGGACGTAATAATGCAATGTGGTTTGCTTATGGTTATTGATGATAGAAGCACATCAGAGAGCGAGCGTTGATTGTACAATGGAAAATTGAGATGGCCCATGTGTAGAGTGACTGCGGAGGGAATGGTGTGGTGTCAAGGTTGTGGGTTTAGTGTTGCAACAAAACCTCCACTGGGCGAGCCAAGGTTTTCCTTGTTTCCCTCTGGTGAAAGTTGAGAAAAGGAGTGTAGTTGTGGGCTAGAATCGCATGGTTAGCGGTTAGGATGTTGTGTTGGCTATTGCCACTCTGGCAAGCAACTTTGTTCGAATAGTGGAGACATGACAGGAGTCATAATGCTGGCAAGAAAATTGACCGTGAGATGTGCACAATACAATGTGAATAGACTCTGCATTGACAGTTGACAATGTTTTGGGAATTTGCTATTTTGTAAAAGAAATGCTTAGTTTGTGAACTCTTTGTTTGTGTAAGCGGCTGTATATGCATTTGGTCAAGTTCACATGCTGACTGGTAAACATTTAATTGGCCTTTGAACAGGGAACATGTATTGGACAAGATTTGACTCATGTTATTTTGCAATGTTGACTGGTCTGGCCTAAACGTTGTGGTCAATACTGCTTACTCCACTCAAAGCATGTAAATAAGCAAAGAATGCACGTGAAATTAGACAAATCGATCGCTGATATCAAGATCTGATCATAGTTGAACAAACGTTAGCTTTGACCACTGTCGGAATGGGCTCATGAAATTCATGTTCACACGACATATATTATCTACTTGCTGTATGCACACACATTTAGGGGAAATTGTTCTAATATTTATACCGAATGCCTGTGGTGAACTTTGATACACTCATCAGGGAAACCTTGAATTCATATTTTTGTGCCCACACTACCGTCATTATTTATTAGCTTCAAGAGATATATAGTCATTCACAAAAGTATTACAATGTGCTACTTTGGAACATCATAATCGTAGCAGGTAGACATATATGACGCCATCTCGTCTGCAACTCAAGCTCATATGGATCGACGATGAGGGCAAATTTTCTTGCTACAATGCTACAGATGTTGAAATCTATTATTGCACAACAATAGTAATAAAATGTTACTTTCTTCCAACTAAAAATGGTTTTTTCTTTCCATAGAAAAATACCTTCAGGTCCCAGATGGATAATGCACCAAAGGAGAAAGTGAAAGGAGACACGAAATTCTCGTATTTTCAATAATATACACTTTTCCCGGAAAAGGATTTCGAGCACATTAAAGCATGGCTTTGTTTATAACATCTGAGCATTCACTATGACGTATTTATTAGTTGCATTTTGTGCACCTTCTCTGCGCTACATCATTGCATTCGAGAAAACAATACACCCACGAGAAAATTTATGACAATGGCTGGCTTATATGGAAGCGAAAGCGACCCGGTGCATTTTCCAGAGAGCCCAAAAATGTGTGGTCGTCTCGAGTGGGGTTTAAAGTAAACAAGCGGAGACGATGTGGTTTTCCCGGAACACATTCTATCTGTACAAATGCTGCATTCTGCTTCCACAATAACCTTCACGTCACCATTGAGCTCCCAAACCCCCATGAAAAAAAAACTTGTAATGCATTCTCCGGAACAATACAGAACTGCACACATGACTAAGCGTAGAGAGAGAGAGAGAAAGTTGGGGAGAAAGTCCAAAAGGGAAACCGCAAAACGGTCGTTGCTGTCTGTCGTTTTCTCCTTACAGGAAGAAATAAGGAGCAATCAGCCCGTCCTCCCACAGTCGGTGTGTAATATTCCCATTGATATCGTTAGTGGGAGCGTAAAGCCCACGTTATCATCATGATTTTCCACTTTGTCAATAACACTCGCCTTCCTCTCCTCTCTCCCTCGCGTATCTGGGAAAACACAACGAAATGGCTTTTCACATCTCTCCGTTATGGTTATCCTTTTTAGTGTGTATAATATGAAGAGAGAAGTTCATATACGCGATAAAAATTATCTCTCTTCTAGCGGCATTCTGTTTCAGCTGCTGGACTATCATCAAAGGAATATGAATGACTGCTCGAAAAAGCTTTTTCACTTTCGGTTCACTCAGAACTTTAGTCGGTTTTGGGGAGTAATAATAACTGGGTGCATCATAACAGAAAAAGGAGATAAGAGAGAGATGAGCTATTATCCAAGTCGTACAGATGTCATAATGCTTGTTCGTCTGTACCTGTAAACTGCCTACTAAAAACGCATTGAAAGATTAAAATACAACTTTCACTGCTAATTCTCACTTTTGATGTTCATTCCCCATTTTCACACTTGATTCTTTGATTCGCTTACGAAGTGTGTGCCCGGAGGAGGAGCACAAGGTACAAAACGCTTTGCCCATCGTAAACAAAAAAGGAGAAAATATAATGTTCTTATGCGACTAAAAATACATAAGCCTTATATATATCGTGCCTTAGATTTCAAAAACGTAGAGAATCAAAGTTTTAAAAGATTTGCGTATACTTTGAAAGGGAGCGGCTTTGACATCGTTTACTTAACAAATTCTTTCCCATTCAAGAGATGAAAAGTTTTTGAAGGGAAAGTGGGATAGCTCACAATCATTTTCTCACTCAATGGAGCAAGTTGTTTTCCTTGAGAAAAACCGTATAAGTTATGTGCATGGCTAATTATGAGTCTTTTGTTCCAGCTCTTTCGAGCATTGTTTGGAGAATAAAAGTGGGAGAAGTTGAGAAAGGAAGCTCCACATAATCCTGATTCTACGGATAGATACCTACCTACCCGAAATCAAAAGATGTATAAAACTTTTATACATCTCAGAAATTATAAAAGTAGTATATCTACGCGTATTATGCAGCTAATATAAGTCGGACGAAGTTATTAGTGTTTGCCATATTATATGTGTGTGTGTGTGTGCTTCCATGTCGAGAAGTTTGGTTAGAGGGTTAAGTTTAAATAACTAATGTACATATTCCTTCGTCCCTTAAAATAATTCCTAATTGAAGGATATATTTAATGCAGACGTAACGTAGTAGTTTTGCTATACCGCCATTGTCGGGGATGATGTCCTGCCTTCAAAGCGCAAGAATGACCCGTTAAATTTCATTCTTTAGGCCATTCAATTGTCATCAGTTTGATCTTTTGAGTCAATGACTTTTACACCAAAAATAGATCTAGCGCTCAACTTTAGGAGGAATATTAGTGGCATCACATCGTAGAAGAGGAGAATATGAGAGTTGTTGGAGAATGGATGTGTTATCCTAGTGAACAAATATGTGTATATGTACATATATGAAATTATATTCTCTCTTAACTCGTGGAAAAGTTTTGAGACAAGATGCCAGGACCTTTTACTCTCTAATCTTTGTTTTAAACCTTCCGTTTGCTTTTCCCTTCACTCGACTCATCCCATTCCTCCTTTTCTACTTGGAGAATCTGTCTCAAGGGAAAATTATCCCGGGAAGAAGAAGAAAGGTTAAACTGGTTAAAAAAGGAATGAAAGTAGGAACCGAGCACAGAGAGAGAAAGGGAGGAAAAGCTTGTGAGTGAGCATTCTTGCAACATCTGCTGAAAACTTTTCGCTCTCTCTCTCCGTCCAAAATACCGTTACGAAGTTTACTATCTGACTCGCTCAAGGATGAGAAACTTATTTTCACTACTAAAATCGGTCAACTAACAAATTCCAATTTTCGGATAAAACTCTTCTTTTATTGTCTTTGAGAGAGGAACATTGGCTTTGCGCGCACAGAATGCGGTTGATGACTCTACACATTCAATTCAACTTGCCGCATATTGTATCCTTTCGCGAGTAATCATCTTGTCGAAAATAGTTTTACTTTCTCGCTTAAGATTTTATTCACTTTCCCTTCGCTGCACGGTAGATTAGGAAAAATGGAAAAGTAGATCTGTTTCTCCATTCTGAGAGAGAGAGAGCACAGTTTTGGGAACAATAATAGTACTTTGAAGTCTCAAAATAATATTGTCATTAGGCCTGATTAGAATATTAATCATTTTCCCTTGAAACAGATTGGATTCCCTGTTTGAAAATCAACATTGTCTGATGATTTAATTATTTGTTCGAGGCTCAATTGTTTTTCCGGCCTCTTTTGTTGCCGGCTTTATCTGATGATGGGAAAACTTGAAAAGTTTTTGGGTACAAATATAGGTGCAAGGGAACAGCATTATTTATTCATGTTACTTTTGTTCCTCTCTCAAGTTCCGGGTTAACTTATCTTGAAATTGAAAAGGATTAAGTAATTCAAATACAATATGCTGGTCCTGGTTTTGCATTCCACGAATCGTTAAAACCCTTGAAATCGGAATAATGAATGAGAATCGGAGTTGGTCACAAAACAAACAATTCATTCACTTGGAATTTATTTGAGGTCAGCCATTCTCGAACAATTCTTTTTGTGAAAATCAGGGTCTCTTGCGTGTAAGTAATAAATTTTATAATCAAACATTTCACATTTTGGTTTTCCACAATCTGAATCGCATTTCCAGATGACGGTGATCAATAGAATCATCATAAGTCTGGAAGTGTGCACAAAGTAAATTGTCTTATAACATTATTTATCACTTATATGTCATGTTTCATAAGAATATATTATAGAACTATATATTTTAGCCCGAAAGTGAAAATACCTTTTCTATTTGTACAATAACTAAATTTAGACACGTAATCAAATCAATCTTCTGCTTCAACTCGTAAAAATGCACTTTCTTCTATGAGATACGAAACGTATAAAATTGAAGGGCAAATGATGGATAGACAAAAAATAGAATTTTCCAAAAAATATACATGTGCATCTTCAAGAAAATATCAAATTTGAAATTGCATTGAAAGCTCGATGAAGTGCATACGCTTCCCAAATATTATAGTGAAGTAGCAAGAAAAAACCATGAATATCAAACACGACACCCAAAAATGCCATATGTGCTGAGGGTGCGGACTTATCGGAGGAAATGATAAAGGATTTGAGAGTGAGCATCCAAACGTAATAGTTTGCTGAGCTCTTACCACATGCTTATTGATGTTACGATTAGATTTTGTTCGGGGGAATATTTGTTGAGATAACTTCTCCACTGCGAGTTTGAAGAACCTCTTCTGCTTGCATACCTAAACGTTAAAGGTTATACAAAAAAGGCGAGGGTGTTGCTCTATAAGACTACGAGAGAGAGAGAGAGAGAGAGAGAGAGAGAGAGAGAGAGAAAGCTTGGAAAATGTGAGTTTTGATCTTGCCATTGAAACGAGGAAAAAAACTAACAAGACTTCCACTTGACTGGTGATGCAGTTATCCGAGTGCCCTGGAAGGGAAAAGGGGGAAAATAGATGACGAAGATGTAGATGATCAGTGAGATAAATGTGAATTGAAAGACAAGTGGAGAGGGAAGGGGGATATAGTATGCATGCTTATATAGAAAAGGGGAGAAACCCTGGTAAAGAAAGCACTTGTTGCCTTCTGCTTTATACAATTCAGACGATCAAAGTATACAAAATGGATGTACGTAGTACATAGTGCAGATGGATGAGTTGAGAGTTCAACGTTTTCTTCTATGGATTTTCATGCAGGTTATTTTCCTGGCAAAATGAGGGGGAGAGAGAAAGTAAAATACGGGGAAACTATACAATCATTCACTTTTCTTTTCAAACTTCACAAATGCACTCTCGAAACAAGTAACAAACCATATTGTTCTGGTTGATGAGTCCCAAAACTTGTGTTGGATGGAGCAACCCCTTTTTCTTTTCTCCGTTCAAAATAGTATATTTTCCCTTTTCACAAAGAAAGAAAATTCTCTCTCGATGCACGCATCACGTGGCTTGGATTATCCTCATTTACTTTGTGGTTTCTTGCGAAGGTTTATAATGTCATTTGTATTTTGGAGGGGTGATGTGGGTTTTCCTGGGTGGAGATAATGAACTACCACATGCATCCATAATAATATTGATATTTCACCTTATGCATGCTTGCGTGCATACTCTTTTTGGTCCAAAATATACATTTATTTTCTTTCTTACATGCGCTCAAAGATGCATCAAACGTCATGAGCTCCATTTTTCACTATTCTTCATTTTCACCCTCGCGCGTCTCGCGTGATGATTGTATTCACACTCGTCGCCTCTTCACAGCTTGTTACAACTTTCTTTTGTCTTCGAAGCGTTGTCAAATTACTTGATCGTGGTGGCGTTGGTGCACACATAGTCTTTTCCCTTTCCACTTCTACTGCAACAATATCCAACCATGCACCATTCCAACGAAGCCACACAATATTTGTTGTAAATTGAGCAGTGCACATGCAGTTTTCTTGTGGAGCGTGTGTGCATTTTGAAAAGGAGTTCCTCTGAATACCTTCAATTCATTTAATTTGAATTCATATGGATTCTTGCTGCGTAATCCATAGTTTCATCATGGCTTCCCTCGTTCTAAAAAAATAAGTATTGAAGGCATGCATGCAGGCAAGCATGAAGATCAAAGAGATACGGGAATGCAATAAACTTGAGTCGTATGTATTAGAATGATGCCAACATCTAGAGGAGACAAGGAATCGAGTCTTTTACTTTGTTGGCTTTATGTGCGTGCGTGTAGCTACCCCTTTTAAAAATGTATTTGGCTAATGTGTACTACATGAACTTGAACATTTGATTATAGAAAGACGAGAGGTATGCGAGAAGGGTACAAAAGACTTACCTTGCCTTTCTTGCTTCTCTACATTAATGTATCGAAATGAAGTTCAGTCACTCTCTTTCTTGCATCTTGCCTTTATATATGCATCACGTCACATCTCTGCAGGATACGAAAGGGGGAGATGTTGATGTTGTAGTTTTTATTCAAGAGTTGATAGTTGCTAGTTCCTATTTTGAACAATTCTCGCTTTAAAGAATGCGTAGGGCACGCTGATACTGATGTATTTAGGTATATAGGCGCAAGGTGTAGGCATTATATCAAGTGCGTGAGATATTGCTATGCTAGAGCTGCTATATAGCATACATGCATTTTTCACAGAAAACCATTAATATTCCATTCAAGCAAGAATGGGATAGATGGAACGGAGAACACATCCCAGCTTTTACATGTCTGCTGAAAGTGAAAGCACATTCAATTGGGAAAGACTTCTTTCTGCTCTATTTAGCACCTTTTCCCTCTTTCTTGCCCACTTTTTTCTGTTCAAGACGAAAGCTTCTAGATTTCACTGAATGGAAAGTGTTGCATAAGATGACTGACTATTCATTGGGTATCTTCCTCTCACCTTTCTCCTTACATTCTTCTGCTGTTGAAAGAGCAGATCACAATAATGACGAGTGCTACTTAAACATTAGTTTAGTTAGAAAGAAATGCCTCTAATCTAAAAGGATATTATGTGTATTGTTGGTGTTGGGAACAAATCAAGCGTAAATATTTTATTTAAGTTTCTACTTCCCTCACCATCTTCCTCCGTAAAAAAGGTACCCATCCACCTCTTGTTCCACTTTTCATTTTTTTACTCTCCTTCAAAATATTTATTATTCTCAAATGAGCCATATATGTAATACTTGTATTCATATCCAATGTGAAATATTCATGTGGAAGCTACAATTTTGAATTTGTAGAACAAGAGTAGTAGTATTTTCTCGCATTTTTTTCTCAAAAAAGTAGTAAAGCCAAATGTAAGGCACGTAAGAGTTCACAGGATGAATGTGAATTTTAAATATGGTACTCAAGTGAATTTTGAGGAGTGCGTGCGCTGTCAGCAACTCCAACGGAAGGTTTGAATTTATATATTTTCTTTTTAGCTTCGTTAGAAAAGGCATACGTTTTGATATTCACCATAAGTTCATGTTTAAATAGTAACCCACATGCCACACAATGTTATACTTCCTTTTTTGTTTTACTCGAAATACATAAAAATATGAATACGCAGATGAACCAGAAAATGCTGAACTTTTTCTCCTTCCTACATCCTACTTCCACCAGTTTTTTTTTGCATTGTGTGATATCCAACCTTAATCTATATTTTGCGCATTAATGCTGCGAGCCGTCAGAGAAGAGAAGTTCGTTGGCCGGAGTGTGTGCAAAGATCCTGAAAAAAGTTTGTCTGAGAAAGGGAAGTCAAGTCATGTGAGGGTTGAATGGGGACAGCGAGAGAAAGAGAGAGAGAACTGATCTCTCTATATACATTTATGCTAACATACATATTATACTTATAAATACGAGCTGGAGAAGAACGGGGAAGGCATTTTAATAAGTGTCGAAGTAGTAGAAACCGGAAAGCTTTTATTTGACACTCAAACAAAACTTGTCGAGTCAAAGGACAAGCCTGGAGATTGATATGGTATATGGTTATCTTGTGAATGGAAAGCATACATATATACATTATATAAGTATGAATGGTCTAAGGTTTCTCTGAATGTCTTGAGTTATCTTTCTTTTTTTGTGAAAGTAAAGGAACTGAAAAGGAATATGCTTTGGTTGAAGATGATATCAAGAGAATGATAAAGACGATTACTGAAGCTTCCTATTCTACGATTGGCATTTTCTCGACAAATTGTCAAAGTGAAAAGGAAAGGATTGTTATTTTACTGTTCTCTTTTTTCCCTCTTTCTCTCCAGATATCTTTGCCAACTTCCAGCACGTTGGAGTCAGAATGTCTTATTTGCACAATCGGTTCAATCCAATGATATATTTTCCTTTTTTTGCGAAAAAAATATCACAGAAGAAAAAAACCACGACGATGTGATGGGATGTCGTATGTGTGGTAATAAAAGTTGACGTTGTGATATTCTTAGATTTTATTGACTTAAGTGCCACCTCATACTTCAGTAGCGAGTACTTTCTCTCCCCGAAACCAGCATAACTTTATACCTCGAGGCTCTGCTTTTGCAGCAGAAAAATTTACCGCTTTTTACGCACTGCACTACTGCTGCTCCGTCAAACTACTACTCTCCGAACCAATATCGAATCAAAATACGTCACATGAACTCAGCGAAGGAATAACTCATACACAACTACCGCCACACGGTAAAAAATAAAAGACACTTTTACCTTGGAAGCAGTTATTTTATAACTGTTTTTTTGGTAATTTTGCCTGCACTGGAAATATGGTTAAAATATGGAACTGGAAAAACAGTTATATGAATTTTTGAGTTTCCAGTAACAATTAACTGGAAACCTGTTAAACATAAGTAACTGAAAATAAGGTTATATTGATAACTGTAGAAATGGTAAAGATGGTTGAATGCGAATAACTGCAGTGACAGTTACTTCTGTAACTGGTATGACTGTCATCAGATCTTACTGTAATATATGTAATAAAACTCGTAACTAATAATTTCAAATGAAACATTAATTTTATAATCTGGAATCATTTTATTTAGCATAACCCAACAAATAACACGAAATATTCATAAAAATGAATTCAATAAAACTAAAACGCCAAATTAAGCCTAATATAGTGTTATCTAATTTATAATATTTTTGATTATAATCGGGGTAAAACTTGACCAATCAAATCCCTGACTGCAGGGCATACTGCTTCCGTCAGAGAATACTTCTTAAATACTCCAAATGCAAGAAACTGCCAACAAGCCCGATTTTCCGGAGGTAAATCGATTCCTAGAACCACGAATGACTTGAAGTAAGTATCAACAGCACTCAAAAATAAATTCTCACATGGAATTATAACGTCATGAAGTACCCCTGAATAGCTTCAAATCACTCAGATTGCCCCTAATTACTATTCGAGGGTAAATTGGGGGTACCACCACCGATTAGCTCGACAAATAACGTTTTCCTAATAATAAGAAAGTGAATTACTTTAACATCAGTTGTGTGAACACATGTACGTTTTAACCAAAATAAGACTTATTACCGAGACGAAAGACACGAGGAAATCTCTCTGCACTTGAAGAGATACGCGACCGGTTCTACCTGATATGTTTCGCACCAATTCTGAGCACTTGATTCTCTGTGAGGCCGGTTCCAAACGCTTTAACTCTGATCCTTTGTTTCCTCCCAGATTGAACGAATATAATTGGCAAAAGCAACATTCCGATGATTGCGTATTCGTCTTTATGAACACATTCAATTAGACACCCAGGACCTCTTTTTCCGAAGTTTCTTAAATCAATTTTACACCATTTACCATCAGTCTAGTCTTCGTTTGATTTAGATACCCCTAAAACATCTGAAACCGAGAAATCATTCATAGTGCTACAGTACTGAAATAGTATCTTTGAAATTTTGCTCCACTTTTTATACAAATGATTCGATAAGGACGGATGACGAACATTAAAATCCTATGGAATCTTCTACCAATATTATATGTTTGTATTAATAAATGTAAAATAATTTAAAGATTAGCATTGGGAATAATGCAAATGTATTATACAATTCCAGCAATATCGAAGAGTCGTGGCATCCCAGTCTTCACTTCTTCAAATTTCGCCGTTCGTATTATGCTGCGTCGTTGAAATACGGACTGCTTCATCCTTTCAGCAACATCTGGAGCAGTTACGTTGCGTTGAAGATATATCTTTTCTTCTATGGCGAAATCAACTGACTCTGATCAATAAATACGAATTTGAAGCCAATATCAATACCATGATTTTGGGATTTTAAATACCATTATAAACGAAATAACTAATAGCTCGTATTTTAGTACCGTCGCATCAGTATACGTCTTGATTAGTTCCTTCGTGTCGCTAGTAAATAGATTGTTCTGGAGATGATCTTTGCAAGTTCGGTTTGACAGGGGTATTAGAATTTTCAAATCTAGCCATACATCACGAATCGCTTCTATAGGGATATTGCTTCGAAATCCAGGAACACGCTTCTCACAGACGCAACACCACTTTTGCGTGGACGAGAAAATATGTGCATCTTCAAGTGTGAACTGATTTAGTGATTGAGCTCATTACGGAGGACTGGCTGTGATATGTAAGAGCTTGAGATGATGTTGCACAAGATGTGGAAGGTTGCGTGAACTGAGAGGACGATGAAAGTTCCATAGAATTTGGTTCACTAGGCTCGTTACTGGAAACACGTTCAGAATCCATACTCTCTGAAGTTTCTTCAAACTCGTTCTCATTCTCAAAGGGCTCTTCTCGTCCAAGGTCTTCTGCATTTTGCGGGATCGGAGTGGTGAGACGTAGATTGGTTATCTGCATGTAGTTATTTCAAAGCGAATGAGTTTTCAATGTTTGATCGAAATGTGCATGAGTAACTTTGTCAAGCGATTATTATTATCATACAGAGCCATGACATTGCTTGTAAACATAAGATTGGGATGTGTACTGAACATTCTGTCCCTCAAGCCGTAGTTGTTCCACCTTGGCTAGGAAGTACGGATGGAAATGACGAGCTGTAACTTTTCGTCGGTTTCGGTCTAGTCGGTGTGGTCCCAAACAGCAGTAGTAATGCCTATTGTTTGTCATAATTATTCATTTTACACGATATGGTTAAGGTAATAACAAGTATGGTTAAAGGAGATCCAAAACAGCTAACGAATAGGCAAATTGCGAAGCCCACGATTGTAGGAAACGTTCGATAGAGAGACTTCAAGAAAGCATACATACGTGTCCACTTATTTCGTGTTTTGGTCATATGCATGTATACAAGATTTTTGTGACACCCATTGTATTGTAACAATGGTAGCATAGTGATTGGCAAGGTTTTTAAGGCAGAAAGCATGTTCGGATAGGATTCTTTAAGAGGTCGTTTTTACAAGTATTTGGAAATAGTATGCTTAATTTCTCGAAAACGTAACGGTTAATTATGTTACCAATTTTTTCAAATAGTCTCCAACATGTGAGCTACATTTTAACACCAAATTCATAACTGGGGCTTCAACAGAAGTATCATGATTTTGTGTACAAATTTATTGATATGATGTATACGGCTTCTGCACCAAGCATCATGCATGCTTAATTTCTCGAAAACGTAACGATCAATTATGTTACTAATTTTTTCAAATTGTCTCCAACATGTGAGCTACATTTTAACACCAAATTCATAACTGTGGCTTCAACAGAAGTATCATAATTTTGCGTAAAAATTTATTGATATGATGTATACGGCTTCTGCACCAAGCATCATGCATGCTTAATTTCTCGAAAATCTAACGGTCAATTATGTTACTTATTTTTTCAAATAGTCTCCAACATGTGAGCTACATTTTAACACCAAATTCATAACTGTGGCTTCAACAGAAGTATCATGATTTTGTGTACAAATTTATTGATATGATGTATACGGCTTCTGCACCAAGCATCATGTATGCTTAATTTCTCGAAAACGTAACGGTTAATTATGTTACCAATTTTTTTCAAATTGTCTCCAAAATGTAAGCTACATTTTATAAGGTGTTCATGAGGATTATTTCCAATATGCCTTACATAAAATATGAAATAGTTTGAATTGAAATTTAAGAATCTTTCTCAAGGAAGTGAGTTCGGGCTAATGAGCAACATATTTATTCTAAGATAAATAAACGCGGCATCATAAACTTAACTAAAGATTACTTAACTAGGACTTAATCTATATTCTGCCTATTCTATGCACTTATATTAATCATGACCAAATCCCTCAGGCCACGGACTCTGGGATCTCACCGAGTCGTATGAATCAGAAATAGCTTTTGCCTCATCATGGACTGGGAGTTCGAGAGCACTCGTCTCACCAAAACCAAGAATTAGTCAGAGAGCTTAGCATTGTACGCTTGGTCCTATTTATACCTTCGCGTACCTGCGCAGAGAGAAACCACGCATACTGCAAACCCATATTGCTAGGCTAATGCAATGAAATCATTATGGATAATTGTGCTAAATCTTGTATGCACAATATATGGAAATAGAATGGAACAATGGAAAATAATGTGACATTTGGCATCTTACATATTCAAATGAACTTAAACAAAAGTAAATTTGTACTAAACACTAAACTCCCTTGTAATTTTAACACCAAATTCATAACTGTGGCTTCGCCGGAATGGACTGTACTGATATGTACTGATGTGGATATTATTAAATTGTCATCTGAATGAAATATTTTACTGTATGCTCGGTTAAGGTTGTAGTAGTTATTGGTTCCCCAGTAAAATCTACTTTACTGTCATTCCAGTAAGTAAGAAACGGACACGACCAGTTACCAATAACTGTATATCCAGTAAAAGCATACGTAACTGTTGGTAGCAGTAACAAAATTTTTAACCGTGCATACATAACATTCAAGTATACAAAAGTGAATAACCTGCAGATGAAAGCAAGTCATAAACTATAAAAAAAATATTCCAGGCAAAAGTATACTTTTACTCGCGTTGTGTTGTGTTCCACATGAAAATGAGAACTTCCTCAACTTGAATGCTTCCAGAGAGAGATGCGCTATATACTTTTATTAAGTGAGCCAAAAAATATAGTACATCAAACATGTTGCGGATTTTGAATTATCATATCATATATTTTCAATGCGTAGTATGTCAAGTTATGCATGTCCACAACAAAGAACAATATTTTGCAGATATTTTATACCTTATACTAGATCATATCCATTACTTGTGGAAACCGAGATAGATAGGCATCGAGATAGAGATCTTATCACAAAGAAAACTATACATACATACATAATGTGGGATAGATAGAAGAGAAAAGTTTTTTTCCTGCAGCTCCCCAGACGAAGTATATCCAAGATACGGAGGGAAACCACAAAAAGAACATGTGAGGATGCATGAATTATGCATGACAGTAATGGAATATATACCATAATGCACACAATGTGGCAAATATGTTATATACCTAATATATATATGCTTCATACTTCTGACGGAAATGTATGAGCTTCTCTGTGCACTCTCGACACAGGGAGAGAGAGAGAGAAAGAAAAAATATGTAGAGGAGCGTGTCTAACTTGTTTTATGAAATTCCTCATGAAATGTTGAAATGCTCATGATTTGTATAAAGTGTTTCTTGTAGGTATCCCCATAATAGCCTAACATGAGTTTTTCCTTCGTATAAATATCAGGGGCGGAAATAGAAATAAAAAAGTTGAAACCTTGTAATATGTTTCAACTCTCTTTTTTTGTGCTTTCTCTCTTCATTCAGCTTGAGTACGGGTAGTGTACACATGTGTAGCAAGTGGAAGGAGGTTGTTGCAAGTTGTAGCTGAAATTTCTGTGCATTACTTTTGTAATATGGCAATAGGAGCGGTAGTACATGATGTTGAAATACTCTCGAGAATTCGAGATCCTGTCTCCCTTTCCAGTAATACACAAACACTGCACTGCGCGCTGTAGTGTCCGCATCCAACGGTGTTGCCTTTGTCTCTCTGCGTATCAGATGTACACGGAGTCCGGAGAACCTTATTGCAATCCTCTTGTTGGACAAACTCGCATTTCATATTGCCAACAACAGAGAAAAGTTTTTTTTGTTTCTATTTTGTTCAGAGACTGTCTTTCCAGTCGACAGTCACTCATCTCATCCAACTCTCTGCTTTCTTTTCTTCCTGCAAAAAAAGCGGCGAGCTGTGTCTCAACCACAAAAGTTGCAAAAAAAAGAGGAAGCAACTACAACGGCGGGGGAAAATATGAGCAGCGGGATTGGGTTTTTATTACACGTATTTTAAACGCGTACAACTCTTGAATTTTTATATGCGGCTCCTGTGTGTTATAGTCATTGTGGGTGGGTGTATAAAATTGTTGATGTATTATCAGCATGTGGTCTTGATGTTTTAAAAGAATTAAATAAGTGACAGTCATACGCAATGAAAATGAAGATATGATGAGGGGGTACATGATGACGTGTGTATACTTTTTTTTATTAAGAGTTGTACAAAAATACTTATTTAACATTTTTTCAAGTTGCCCATTATGAAATTTCATGTTTTCACTTTAATTCTGTTTCGCACCACAGGGAAACCTGCGCCACATATCGAGTGGAGAATGGGAGACGAGTTGGTGTCATCAAAGGAGCCCATTCTTCATCAGAATGGAGTGCTTGGGAAAAAATTGAAACTGGTTCAATTGAGGAGGGAACACCACGGAGCTAATTTGACATGCCTCGCTTTCAACTCTAATTTGACAGAACCGCTGAGTGAAAATTTGCGGCTCGTCCTCTACTGTACGTGAGCTTGTCACCTTTGCATTCATATAAATGTACATACTCTCTACACGCACACACAATCTTCGGAGAACGTGCATGTTTTTCTTTGTTTTCACATAACCCCACGCATTCAATAATCAAAAACCACAAAACGAGAGGATGCCATCATCATGCCCTGGAGAACCGTGCCGAAGATGTGCACCAGTCCACGCAACCATGCACACACACACGTCGACGTCGTGTCCGCTGAAATTCTTATGCAACATTAATTTATCTCATAAGTGGCAGGCACGTAGGAGGAGGAACAAAGCATTTCCTGGTTTGTTGTTCGTTCGTAATGAGAGGGAAGCTCACAAGCGTGTGTGGGATGCTTAAAGTAATATACTTCGTGGGGAGAGTATTGACAGTCAATTTGGGCAACCAGGTTTAATCACCTATTTTGCTTTATGGCGGCATGAAAATTGATTTTAATCCTTTATCACTTGACCTACTTTTTTACAAAAACGACAAAACTAGCAATTATTACGAGTTCCCTTTATTACGAGAAGGGTTGACTTTGAAGACATTGAAATTATCCTGAGAAAATTATCAGATACTTCTTCACTTCCTTGTCCGTGTACACCTTTCTACTGTTTCTAAAAATCATGATAACAGTTTACCAATGTGCTTTTAAATGGGATGTCTTCTTCTGTTTAGTTTCTTCCATAAAAAGCTTACACCATGTGAGCTGAAACATGATACTCCTTGTATCAAATTACTCTACAAGTTGTTAACAGCACAGCTCCAGTTTTTTTGCTAGCCTTTTTGAATAAATGAAGACAATGTCAATGGGCCGTGAAGCAGACAATTAATTATTGATGTATTGTGAAGAAATCTGATAAAGAATGCAAGTAAAACAACGGATGGTAAAAGTGATTCCTTTCATGCTCAAGGAAGCGTAATGAACATGAATTATCCAAAAGGCGGAAAGTCTCCCCGTTTTTACTCATATACAGAAATATACTCTCTGGTAGCATGAAACACTTGGAACCTTTTCCCCAGCCGAGTAGAGTACTTATATCCTTTGACAATGACAAGTGCATACACTAACGCTAACAATACTGCATAAAACATAAATCAGAGTGTGTGCAACGATACCAATTGTATTGCAGTAAAACAAGATTGGTCGAACATATATAATACAAGCGCTCGAGAACAAGAGAACAAGTCCAAGTCCAACATGCAGACATGTAGTATGAATTGAATACACCATCGGATGATCCAATAAAATATATAAAACAGATAAAGGACGACAAGTAATAAATCTTTGCCAATCTTCAGTATTGTTCTTGTTCCTCCTCCGCTCAAACTCATATTCATTCTCGACGAATAAAGATTGGAAGCTTGAAGCTTCACTCTTCATTTCCGGAGGTCAAACCAGATCCCAACTTATTTTCCCTCTTCTTTTTTAGCTTCATTATGGAGTGCACACGTGTGTACTTTTTAAGCTGTGATGGTCCTCATCGTCGTCGTCATCATCATCATCCTTCCCCGAAACATGATCACATACTGAAAGACACTCGACAAAACTGGAGAATCTCTCTTTCTCTCGTCAGCAAATGACGAGATTGGGACACATATTCTTTCTCCTTTCTTAAATCTAAAATCCCCGTACTTACATTTTCTGCTGAATGTGATGATGGTGATAGAAACAGCAATATTGGTGATTGCAGAAAGAGCCAGGAGCAAAGACCTGGGATGCATACGTACATTTTTTTTCTCTCTTTACGTTTATCCTCGTTCCCTTCTGCTTGGATTTTTTTTCTGCGGATAACTAAGAAAAAAGGGAAGGAAACGGGTTATTATTACTGCTTTCTCCAGCGAGTCATAGCCATTATATCTTTTTTCTCCAGTTTCCCCCTTTCTGTTTATGTATTTGACCGAGGAGAGAGCTCTGTCATCTTCATCTTATTATTTTAGATGCCATTACGGCCCCCTTCTCTCTGTCATTCATGCACGTTCTCTGTGTACACATCTGGAAAGATAAGTTACATATTACACTTCTCCACTCCCACTTACTCTATTTTCTTGTCTCTATTTTTTCTCTATGTATTCAGTGAGTCCGTTGTCAGCTCGGATCACGCAGCGGGACCGACTGGTGGCAAATCAACGGCACCAGATTGAATGTATTGCGACGGGCTCACGACCTCAGGCAATGATTACTTGGTGGATGGGCAGCAGGCAGCTCACCGACGTGAACATTTTGGTAATGCATTTTATTCTTCTTGCTTTACTCTATATATATCCATCCTTTCGCCTTGTCTCTTTCGATATAAGTTTTTTTTATCCTTTTCTTCTAGTTTTTTCTCCCCATACCGTACTCACTTTTTTGTCCAATGTTTTAAAAAAGAGGAAGTCCACGGTTGAATGCCTACATTTGTTGAGTTATGGAATAGGAAAGAAGTGAAGTAAGCGAGCTTCACTTTATAGGGACGGGGACTCCTCTTTCACTTCTCCTTTCCTAGTGCACACTAGAAAAATATGAATACCTATAGAAAGAGTATCACTACCGCCAGAGAGTACCTACTCTTACAGAGATATATTTGTTCGTGGTTCCACGGGTTGAGATGTGAATCATGATTTTTACCTTTCAAGAGCTTCGTTTAGCGAAAAAGGGAGAATGGAAGAAGACGCGAGTCGGCGAGTGTGGGACAGTGGCACAGTACACAGTGGCCAGAATGAAAAAAGAAAATGTTTGTTCCTTTTTACTATACCTTTTTATTCTCTACACTAGACTTGTATTTTTGCCTTCCATCCCTCTGTCAGTCTTTCTTGTTGAGCTCGTTTGCTCCAAATAACAATTTTTTTGTTACTCTTTACGGGGAAAAAATGTAAGCCATGGAGTGAAAGTGTTTTCTCCTTGGATTTGTGCCCCATATATCTTTTGCGGAAAGGAGCGCGTACACGTTTGTTTCTCTCTCTCTCTCGCCCAAATGTACGTTCTCAATGGACTGATAATACAATGGAGTGCAACCATTGTGCTTCATCTCCTGAAAAAAAATATTCTGCACGTTGCAAGTGTGTATGCCTTATTGGGATAAGTAATAAATATCAAGCCGGCTGGGTGATATGCCGATGCCATGCTGCTTCCAAAGAAGAAGAAAGAGTGTATCGCGCCGTGTGCTATATGTTTGATGGGAATGATAACCCGATGGTTGCCTCACGCTTTTCCATCTTATTCTCGCTCTTTGTGTAGTAGCACAACGAATAATAGTATTGAGAAAAAAAGAGGAGGGGAAATCACCAACGAAAGAATAAAAAAAGACTTGACATAGTTCTATCCTTTTCACGTAATGTAAATAACCGGGATGAAAAAATGAGAACGTGTATTGGATATAGAAGGAAAGGTTATGTACATACAGTTCTTCATTGTACGATCGAGAGTCATGATATCTAGAGAGAGGGAGAGAGAGAGAGAGAAATTTTATCCACAAAGAAGTAGCGCAACAATTCAACATTCACAATGTTTAGCTTATTTAACTTGGTCGCTTATTTGACTGGACTGGATATATAGGGAGAAAAAGTGGGCCAGCCAATGAACGTGGATAAAGTTAGTTATGTGCCAAAAATTGAGGATGAAGGACGGAGGGTAACGAGAGGAGGAGAAGGAGTAGTAGTGTTTGTATTGTAACATGTACAAGGTCCCTTAAGACTTGACCTGCTAAAATCGAATGGACTCGCGGAGTTGTGTCTTGATACTTTATACCTGAACCAAATACACTAGAAGCAGCTCAATCTTCTCTCGATCTCATCATTACACATGTTCCATGTGGAAGAAGCATGTATATAGGACCCTGGCAAATTCGGTATGGTTCTCTTGATTTTTTTTGCCAAGAAATAATGGCCAGAATACAAAAAAATACATTTCCTGATTTCAAACTCGTTTATCTTTCTGTGTTTTCCCGTCAGACACGTAATGAATACTAGAATTGGTTGACAATTTCAAAGGCTCAATTAAATTTTCCTTGAGCAGAGCCATATGTGCCATTTCTCTTTCAATCGAGGATAAAAATGATGACACTATATACACGAACCGATGTGATGTTGTGTATAGAGGTGATGTGTGCAAAATAGGTACTCTTTTGCATTAGTGAAGCCCATTTTTACATTATCTGTATGTTCTTGAAGTATGTGTGACACCTCAATATATCATTACGACAGGAAGTAATGTCTCCATTAGGTTTTCTCAACAGAACACATTATGCACACGTCGGCCATATCGCTGTTTCTTACAATGACACAACGATGCAGACGTCGCGATTCGCGAACACAAATAAAAGAGGCAAACAATAAAAAATGACGACACAGAATGAAAAATTAGGAACGAGAAGAAAACTCTGCGTGTTTAAAAACGAAATACGAAACAAAAGTCTATTCAATTGTGGCGTACGCAAAATACGCCCTATTAAAAGTTGCATCAGTGTAGGTTGTGTTTCTTCACTTCACGCAAAATAATTTCCCTGTCTTAATTTCAAGACTGAAGAAAATTCTCCATTAAACCATGTTTCAGCTTTTTTGGTATATGGTTTACCTTAATTTACAAATTCCATTTTGTATTCAACCATATACCGACGGGATGGGAAGAGAGACATGTCTCTTCAGGTCTGTGGTGCTTTCTCCCTCTCTCTTGAGAAATGCGTCAGGAGTGCCGTCCCGCAAGAGTAAATGGATTTCTCCGTCCTTGTCAGGCTTCGAGGAGAACGTGTAGGTTTTAGTGCGTAATAAAATAAGAGATCGCTATCATTCTCCCCTTTATTATCTACCCGAAAACCTTTCACCTGCTGCGGTTCTTCCTTTCTCGGATTCATTGTCTCCCTTAATTATATAAGGTATTTGTTTTATTGGAGAAAGAGGGAACGTGTAGTGTCGTATAGTATAGTCTTTACTGCTGGAATGCATTTAGCCCCTCTTTGCCCTCCTTTCCTTTCCCCTCTCTCATGTTTTTAATAAAGTTACAAGTCTCGCCTCTATACTTTTAATCAGTCTGTCAGAAAGTTGTGTTTGTGGCTCTTTTTAAGTATTTATGTAATGTCGTATTTCGCGTAGGTAAAGCCACTCGTGAGTAGGAGAGAGCAGAGAGAGAGAAAGGCATTATGTTATTGAGATTTCTTGTTTCCTTTTATGACATGTGCTGAGCAGAAAGATGACGAGCTGCCAACACACCGAGGTCTTGAGACTGATGAAGGAGCAGAGAACGTTACGAGGAGCACTCTCGGTCTCGTCCCGTCCATCGATGATGACGGGCAAAAAATTACTTGTCGAGCTGAAAATCCGTGGGTGCCAAGGAGCTTCGTGGAAGACTCATGGATTCTACATGTCGTCTGTAAGCTTTCATACTTACTTTCCGTAGTCGAAAAAGCAGTGTGCTCTGTGTTCATGTGGAATGGAAATGTGTGAAAGGAGCATCAACCTTACGGCCATGATGTAATAAATGTGAATCACTGTGGCTTTCACACGGTTTTTACACGAACAACTTTCTCTAGCCTTTTTTCACGCATTTATTTTCAACGGAAGAGATTTATATGTGCCTTTATATACGCGTACAGCTAAGCTATCTACTTCCAACCTATTAACATCATGTATTATGCATTTGTCCTCTTTTCAGAGGGGAAAGTAAGATTGATTCCTCCTTTCTAATGTACATATGTAAGTGAATTCTCTGCAAACTGGATTCGAGAAGAAATGCGTTCTCATAATATACTGTATTCACAGGAGAAAGTACGTAGCCGTAGTTGTAGCTTTTTCACAGAACATTGTTGCGTGCGTGCATGCATACATATATCATAGAACGAGCAAATGTCACCGATGGTGAGTTACTGATAATAATGACTATTTCTGACATGGTTTTGCAGTAGTACTAATCAAAACTCTCTGCTTTAACTAGACAAAAACCTCATAGTGACTACCGCTGTTAATTGCGGAACATACACGGTTAAAAAGGTATATATTTTGGACAAGGAGGGGTCGCAGAACTCACAAAGTTCCCCTGAAATTGTGGTGGCAGTTTCACATTATTGTAAAAAAGATGAATTGTAAATTGTAACGCATAATAAGGAGGAGGAGACTTTTTTCTGCAATATTTCTTACATGATGGATTCGTATCCTCCTCGAAACATATCACGCCGTGGGGGATCGTCAAATGTTTTATGAGGACTTTAGAGAGATGGTTTGATGGGTAGGAAGGAAATGTGCGTGCAATATGACAAACCATATAAAGCTTTTGTATAACGGTTTTTCCTCCTCAATTATCCGCAGCCAATAACTGTCACAGTTTTTTCTACAAGAATAATTGCATTTGATGACCTGGCTTCATCCTAACGCATAATTTCTTAGTGTAATCGAATGTACTATGTGTGTGCTTATAGCATCATTTTTTGAACTTGCAAAGGGGAGAAAAAAAGGAAATATGACGAAGTATGGTAAAGGGTTTGAAAAGTGTATAACCAGCCACTTTGTACATTCACATTTCATACGTTCAAAAAAATTTGACAAGATAATTACTTCAACCTGAAATATGTGAAGTATAGCTTTGGCTCACAGAGAGTGGCGCTTTCTCCTTGGGTATGTTGAATAAATCACAATAGCAATTTCCATTTCCTTTTTAGCACAAAAAATATATATAACTAAATCCCATGACTGCTTTTATTCATTGTGGTCTCTTTCGTCGTCGACAATGCTCCTTTCTCTACTTTTTTCTTTCTTTCTAGTCCAAAAAACGTATATGTATCCCTTTTCCCGCACTCTTTATGTCCCACTCGGTCTCTGGAAATGAAAGGAGTTGTCATGTTCCCAATAAAATAGTTGGATTGACTTTCTCATGACCCGCATTGTCACGCCTGAAGAATAACGTTGACTTTGAAAGAATGGGACAACGGAGAAGATGAAATTTCTACGATTTCTTCTCGAAGCATCGCTTTCACGGAGAGAAAGAGAGAAAAGAGAAGCCCGAGGTTTTTTCCATATTGGAAGAGTTACATGCATTCTGAGTACACATCCATAACTCTTTAGACAATCAGAGTTGAAGTTGAGACAGAAGTAGAAGAAAGTAGGTAGTGGAAAGAGGAACAAAGATAAAATCATTTTTCTTCCATTTATTTTCCAGTTACAAATCTTACCACAGAGGAGACACACAAAACTACATTTGTTCCTGGCGAAACGCGCGGAAAAAGGGCAAAAGAAAGAAAAGTACTTGAGTCAGAGGACATTGCTTAAGTGGAGAAACCAAAAGGTGGAAAGAAATAGGAATGGTCATGATTTATACGATCTCTTCTCTCTCTCAAACACACACACGCTTATTGTGTGTAAAATACAAAAAAGAAGTAGAGGCATTTCTATTTTTTGGGGGGGAAATCCACAATCCATGATAGTAGTTATCTAATGGTACTTTTTGCGCCCATAGTAGCTTAATTGCTCCTCCAATTAACTCCAGAGGCAATTAAATC